>CM051017.1:3926008-3928508 GCA_027704905.1 Muraenolepis orangiensis
ACCTCAGGTCACTGACTCTCCACTGTCCCTCTCACGACCCGTAAAGTGGAAACCGGTTGGATCAGACAGACGGAGGTGTGTTGATTACAAGAAGGCAGACCAGGAGTCTGAGACCAGGGATTTAGTTGGGGTGAGGTGGTGTGTGCGTTTGTGTGTGTCCGTGCGTGTGTGTGTGTGTGTGTGTGTGTGTGTCCGTGCGTGTGTGTGTGTGTGTGTGTGTGTCCGTGCGTGTGTGTGTGTGTCCGTGCGTGTGTGTCTGTCTGTGTGTGTGTGTGTGTGTGCGTGTGTGTGTGTCCTTGCGTGTGTGTGTGTGTGTGTGTGTGCAAGTGTTCCGCAGCAGCATGTAAAAAATGTTTAGTATCGCAATTAGAAGTTTAAGATAACTAAAACAAAACCGACAGGTGGCGGAACTACCCAACACATCGTGGTGTGTATAATAATAATAATAATAATTATTATTATTATAATAAGATATATATATAGCTCACCTACAAGCACTCATTCTCCCCCCGAGACTGTACACAAGCGGTCAGCGGGCAGCACACAGGCTAACGGCACACAGGCTAACGGCACGCAGGCTAACGGCACGCAGGCTAACGGCACGCAGGCTAACGGCACACAGGCTAACGGCACACAGGCTAACGGCACACAGGCTAACGGCACACAGGCTAACGGCACACAGGCTAACAGCACACAGGCTTGTGAGCTGAAGCGTTGCTAATCTCCTCTTTCTTTTCTCTCCCAGTTTATCCTACACTGACGCCGACGCTTTGCCCTTTCCACCTCATTGTCATGAGGTTATTTGAATTAATTATTAATGGCTAGAGCATAGTCTCCCGATCCTTCATGCCCCAACAACTCACTTTAAGAAAAGAAGAAATAAAGTAGTGGTTGGTCTGGTTAAACGCACTGCGGCTCTAAAAACGGGACACATTGGAGGCCATTGTTGGGTCGGAGGAACCCTTGACCTCGGCTCCATTGTCTCACACTGCGCCCATCGGATCAGGGTCCACATCGGGGACTAGCCGCTAGCGGGCCGGACAAAAGCAGGGCAGGGGGGGCTGTAAAAGGACGCGAGGGTGTGTGTGTGTGTGTGTGTGTGTGTGTGTGTGTGTGTGTGGGTGTGTGTGTGTATGGGGGGGGGGGGGGTCTGCCTGCCAGAGCCAGCCTTTGCTGTCCTGAACAATACCTGCCTTGTGCTAATGGAGGTGTCATCTGGCACAGGCCTGATTAGTCAGCGATTACAGCCAGGCCTCGATTGCCGTGACAACTGCTGCAAACACAATAGGAGCCGCTGATGGGGAGCCAGCTGTTTGGTCCCCTGCAATTAACCCCGCATCCCACACGCCTCTAACTGACTATTGGACACGCAGAGAGAGAAGGGGACTGTAGGAACCCCCCCCTGGACCGAGCCTCCCGCCCTGTCGCAGAGGTAGAGACGATAATAACAGAGGTGTCCCATTGGCTCCACCGCCTGTCAATCAAAAACAGAGTGCGATAGAGAGAGAAAGAGGAGGTGGAGAGAGAGAGAGAAAGAGAGAAGGGAGAGGGGAGGAGGGAGCGAGAGAGAGAGAGAGAGAGAGAGAGAGAGAGAGAGAGAGAGAGAGAGAGAGAGAGAGAGAGAGAGAGAGAGAGAGAGAGATAGAAGAGAGAAAGGGAGAGAGAGAGAGAGAAAATGAGAGAGAGAGGAGGAGGAGGAAGCTAGAGAGAGGGGAGGAGGGAGTGAGAGAGAGGGGAGGAGGGAGAGAGAGAGAGAGGAGGAGGAGGGAGAGAGAAATAGAGAGAAAGGGAGAGAGAGAGGAGAGAGAGAGGAGAGAGAGAGAGAGAGAGAGAGGGAGGAGGGGGCTAGAGAGAGGGGAGGAGGGAGAGAGAGAGAGAGAGGAGGAGGAAGAGAAAGAGAGAGAGGGGAGGGAGGGAGTAAGAGAGAGAGGAGGAGGGAGAGAAAGAGAGAGAGAGGGAGGGAGTGAGAGAGAGAGGAGGAGGGGGGAGAGAGAGAGAGAGAGAGAGAGAGAGAGAGAGGAGGAGGGAGAGAGAAAGAAAGGAAATTAAATAGCGGTGGAGGAGCTCCATCGAGGGTGGAGGAGCGACACAGGGGGTAGACATGTTGAATATGCCCTAATCCAGAGTACTAATCAATTCAAGTACATGGGGGGGGGGGGGAGAGACGTGGGGGGGGGGGGGGGGGGGAAGAGACGACGATGGGGGGGGGGGGAGAGACGATGGGGGGGGGTGGACAGCAGAACCCTGCTGCTTGCTTCATATCAGAAAAGCCATTTTTAGGAACACTCATCTCTCCCACTTCTTCTCAGTGGATTTTCCGGAGCAAGGAGAGAATCGGAGGCAATTATTGTGTAGGACTTTCACTGTAATTGCAAAGATAAACATCACCATCACGCTGCATTGATTTCTCAGAGGAGAATCTCCTATCTTTACCCGCTGCACCACCAGGCTTCACCTCCCCTTCTCAGGGATGTTTCTAACCCCACCTTATTATGGAGAC
>CM051017.1:3933508-3946008 GCA_027704905.1 Muraenolepis orangiensis
CTAGTACTGTCACGTGTGATTAGCCCTGTGGACTCATTTATATGGCAAGTCAACAACCAATCCCTAACCACCCCCTACACTCACACACACACACGTATCATTATCTGTGAATGAATAAGTGCAGCAGGTCGACACCGGGGCCGGCCCAGCTCCGGGCCCCAGGGGGCGATAAGGGTCAGACCACTGGCTGGATTTTCCAAAACAAAAACGCTCTTAAGTCCAATTAACCGGACCGCCACGCGGGGAGGTGGCAGGGGTCGGAGGTCAGGGCTAGGACAACGTCGAGATCACATGATGATGAAGACACACAGGATGGCACACACACACACACACACACACACACACACACACACACACAGTCCAGGAAGAGGAAACAGAATGAGCAGCAGAGCCGTCGGTGACGATAGACGTAAAATGCGGCGCCACAAAAAGAACAAAAGAAGAAACAATAATAAAGAAGACGACTCGTAGGGTTCAGGGTTCAGCCCCTCCCCCGTTCACTTCCTCCTCACACACACACACACACACACACACACACACACACACGCGCACACACACACGCACGCACGCACGCACGCACGCACGCACGCACACACACACACACACAGGGTTGTTTGGGTAAAAGAGCTGAGAGTTGGAGATTGTAGGAACATACAGAGATAAGAGAGAGAGGAGGCAGAGAGTCTGGGCAGAGGACGAGGAGCAGGAGGAGAGGAGGAGGAGGAGGAGGAGGAGGAGGAGGAGGAGGAGGAGAGTGGCCTGTCAGACAGGAGGAAGAGGCCTGCAGGTAAATGGAATAAGAAAGAGGCCCGGGGGCTGCCCGTGGCGAGCAACGGGCCCTTCTGTTCCATCATTTAGGAGACAAGCCCTTCGCTGATTCTCAATTAATATTTAACGCGGAGCAGACAACACGGCCCTCTGCTGCGGTACCCACGCCAGGGGGGGGAGAGGAGAGGAGAAGCCATACCAACAGATTAGCTCTAAAGAGTGATAAAAACGACGGCCCAATTAATAACAACACAAGCTTCTCAGATCTCTAATGGCTTAATGAATCCCCCCAGCCGATGGAGGAGCATGGAGACGCAGCGAGGCGTGATCGGGGAACCACAGTTCAGTTCAAAGAACTCAGGAAAGAGAAATCTGGAATTAATGGAGCGGAAACCCAATCAGAGATCGGGAGAACCAGAATAATTTTGAGACACAAATCATCTTGAGAGTGGTAGTCCACATCAGACTACATGAAATAGAAATTACCTTTCATCCTTTCGTCAAACAAGGAATGCAAAAAAAGACAATAAATATACTAATCAGATGTTAGATGGTAACCATCTAGCAAGTAAACGTGTTAATGGATGACCAGATGCTGGCTCCACATATAAATAAATATATATATAAATGATGCATACGGAAATCCATCACGCAGACAAACATCAGTGAGACAGGCGTGCCTTAGCAGTGAGCACAACACATTGGGCTTCAATCAAGGCTCCATGCATGTTGGCGCTCGTAGTGCAGATGGATATCTCTCTCTCTCTCTCTCTCTCTCTCTCTCTCTCTCTCTCTCTCTCTCTCTCTCTCTCTCTCTCTCTCTCTCTTTGATGCTAGCGTTCATCACAACAACAGAACACAGAACACACAAACGGTGGAGCCGTCCAGAAAAGCCACACCTCCTGAACCCTGTCTCGCTGGGAGGAGGCCCTGGCCCGGTTCAGGGAGGGCTCATTTCCTGCGGGACAGCGAGGTGCCGGTTCCACTCCCTCCCCCCCCCCCCCCCACCTCCTCCCCCTCCCCCCCTTCCTCCACCCAACCCCTGCCAGAGGAGAAGAGAGAGGGACACTGTTGCTGCCCCAGCACCTGGGACGGACGCCCTGAATGCCAGCTCGCCGGGCTTGGACACGGGCACCGGTATTTCGACCCAAGATCCGACTGTGAGCCGCGCAGAAGCAGAGTTCCTCTTCCTGGGCCCGAGCTCCCAAGGTAATCAGAACGCTCCGCCCCCCCGCGCTGACGGCAGACGGCCGAGGGGCGGAGGAACCGGCAGGGCCCCCGTCGGACGCCACCCTCCGGAAATGATCTGCCCGGCGCCAGCACAGCGGGGGGCCGGGAGGGAGAAAGGCCCGCTCATATCATCGCTACAAAGGACGACCAACGTGTCCGAGTAAGAAGAGGTGTCCCGGGGTACAGGAGCAAGGGGACGCTCAGGTAACGTGTCCATGACGAAGACAATGTCTTTGTACTTAATGAACAATAAAGGCATTCTGATCCTGATTCTGAAGAATGTCTCTCTTCTTCAATTGAGGAGAGAGACACGAACACACACAGATGGCCCCAAGTCAGGTTTCACCTCACAACAACAACAACCATAATAATAATAATAATAACAACAACAACAACAGGTCCGTGTGACTTCCCTCCTGCGGAGAGGACAGTAACGACCGCTTCGCTCGCCACTCTGTAGAATTCAAAATGGGAGCTGGAAACAAGGTAGTTTAATCAGTGGGAAAGGTCAAGTGTATGCAGATTCTCTCTCTCTCTCTCTCTCTCTCTCTCCCTCTCTCTCTCTCTCTCTCTCTCTCTCTCTCTCTCTCTCCCCCTCTCGCCTCTCCCCCTCTCTGTATGCCTCCCCCTCGCTCTCCGCCTCCTCCGTCCGCTCTCAACTATTATTCCTGCTCTCCATCCGAGCTCAGAGGAAATCAGGCTAAAGGTTGTGACCACATTTGAATATTTCAGAGGGAAAAAAATGCGGAAGGGGGGTGAGGAGAGGGGGGGGGGGGGGGGGGGTGAGGGGAGGGGGCTGGGTGAGAGGGGGGGGAGGGGGTGGGGGGAGGGGGGGGAGGGTGGGGGGGGGGGCTGTAGGATACTTAGACCACGTCCGCATAGCGGCAGACGGAGCGCGGAGGGCTGAGCCTCAATTTGCACGGAGGCTGCGCCCCTGCCTTGCCTGGTGCCTCTCCCCGCCTCGGACCACAGTGGAAGAGGAGGGTGGAGGTGGAGGGGGATGAGGGGGGTGGAGGAGGAGGAGGAGGGTGGAGGAGGTAGAGGAGGATGAGGAGGGTGGGGTAGGGATGAGGAGGGTGGGGAGGGTGGAGGAGGTGAGGGGGGGGGGGGGGTGGGGGAGGGGGGTGGGGGGGGGGGGGGGAGGGGGAGGGGGGTGGGGAGGGGGGGGGGGGGGAGGAGGGGGGGAGGGGGGGTGGGGAGGGTGGAGGAGGGTGAGGAGGGTGGGGAGGGGTGGGAGGGTGGAGGAGGGTGGGGGGGGGAGGAGGGTGGGGGGGGGGGAGGAGGTGGAGGAGGGGGAGGTGGGAGGGGGGGTGGAGGAGGGTGGGGAGGGAGGAGGGTGGAGAGGAGGAGGGAGGAGGAGGGTTGAGAAGGGATGAGGAGGGTGGAGGAGGTAGAGGAGGATGAGGAGGGTGGAGGAGGTAGAGGAGGGTGGAGGAGGTGGAGAAGGGTGGAGGAGGAGGAGGAGGGTGGAGGTGGGTGGAGGAGGGATGAGGAGGGTGGAGGAGGGTGGAGAGGAGGTGGAGAAGAATGAGGAGAATGAGGAGGGTGGAGGTGGAGAGTGAAGGAGGAGGAGGGTGGATGAGGGAGGAGGAGATGGGTGGAGGTGGAGTCTCTGGGAGGTGATTACCGGGAGCAGTGCAGCTTAAAGCGGACAGGCCCGCAGAGACAGCTAACGGCTGGGCGGCCCTGCTCCGTGTGTCTGTGGAAGGACTTGGCGGGGGGTGGTGGGGGGGGAGGGGGGGGGGCTATTAGGAGAACTACAAACGGCGGGTGAACTCCCGTGTCAGGTCCCCCAGGGGGCGGTGTGACAGGGCCAGGTGGTCTCTGTCCATCAGGCAGGACGGGTGACACCGTGTGAACCGCCCACACACACAACCACGTCTTCTGGGGCTCATCAAGACCCCCAAGACTGACACTTCAGACACTAACAGGGTGTCACGGCACGCATGTGTGTGTGTGTGTGTGTGTGTTCGTATGTGTTCATACAGTATGTGTGTGTTTGTGTGCGCGTGTGTGTTTTCATGTGTGTGTGTGTGAGTGTGTTCATGTGTGTGTGTTCATGTGTGTGTGTTCATGTGTGTGTGTTCATGTGTGTGTGTTCATGTGTGTGTGTATGTGTGTGTGTATGTGTGTGTGTGTGTGTGTGTGTGTGTGTGTGTGTGTGTGTGTGTGTGTGTGTGTGTGTGTGTGTGTGTGTGTGGGCCCTGTAGGAGACCCCAGGGACCCCTCTGGTGGAGCCTGAAGTCCGATCCAATCCCGAACGACGGATCATAAAACAGTCTGTTAAAAATGGCCCATCTCCAGCCTCACATGTCCCTGTCAGCACAGACAGGCCGAGATGGCTCTACAGCAGGCGGGACACGCCATGCTACATCTGGGAGCTACAAATGCTACAAATTGTGACATGATGTTTGTCTACTGTGTGTATGTGTGTGTGTGTGTGTGTGTGTGTGTGTGTGTGTGTGTGTGTGTGTGTGTGTGTGTGTGTGTGTGTGTGTGTGTACTGTATACGTGTGTGTACTGTGTACGTGTGTGTACTGTATACGTGTGTGTGTACTGTATGTGTGTGTGTGTGTGTGTGTGTACTGTGTGTGTGTGTGCGTACTGTATGTGTATGTACCTCTGTGTGTGTCTGTGTGTGTTCCTTTGAAATGTGCTCCAAAATCCAGTGATATAAACCAGACAGACAGTAACTCCTTAGACGACATGCTGAGGCTTAGGAGGAGTCATAGGAGACAAAAGAAACTGGCAGAGGAGGAGGAGGAGGAGGAGGAGGAGGGGGAGAGAGGAGGAGGAGGAGGAGGAGGATGAGGGAGGGAGAGGAGGGAGAGAGAGGGAGAGGAGGGAGAGAGGAGGAGGAGGAGGAGGAGGAGGAGGAGGAGGAGGAGGAGGAGGAGGAGGAGGAGGAGGAGGAGGAGGAGGAGGGAGAGGAGGAGAGAGAGAGAGAGAGGAGAAGGAGGAGGAGGAGGAGGAGGAGGAGGAGGAGGAGGAGGAGGAGGAGGAGGGAGGGAGGGAGGGAGGGAGGGAGGGAGGGAGGGAGGGAGAGGAGGGGATAGACTCGGGCTCGGTCCCAGCGACCCTCAGCTCCACTATGGAGATCAAAAGGATGTGCTGGTTTGGAGAGAGAGAAAGAGAGAGAGAGAGACAGATAGAGAGAGACAAAGAGATAAACAGAGAGAGAGAGACAGGGAGGGAGACAGAGTGGAAGGGAGACAAAGAGTGATAGAGAGAGAGAGAGAGAGAGAGAGAGAGAGAGAGAGAGAGAGAGGAGAGAGAGAGGAGGGGGGGGAGGTCTCATTGGTCAGAGAGAGTGGTGTCCCTCTGGTCCCTGCAGGCTCTCCCTCTCTCTTCAGGGCAGGACCCATCACCTCCACGCCTTTCATGTCTCCATCAAGGGCAGCGTGGAGACGCCTGCCTGCCTGTGTGTATGTGTGTGTGTGTGTGTGTGTGTGTGTGTGTGTGTGTGTGTGTGTGTGTGTGTGTGTGTGTGTGTGTGTGTGTGTGTGGGATGGAGGAGGGTCCACAAATGTCACCCATAAGGGGAGATTTAATTAAAAATGACAGGGGCTGGCGCAGGAGAGTACACACACACACACACACACACACACACACACACGCACACGCACACGCACACACACACCATTCCAGTAATACTTCTCTTTATGCCACAGCCAAGGAAGAAGACTAAGAATAATATCTGAAGTCTGATTCACAGACATGATCCCCTGCTCCTTCCTCCTCCTTTATGTTCAGATAGATTCTCTTTCCTCCCCTCTCTCCCTCTCTCCATCTCCCCATCTCTCTCGCTCCCCCTCTCTCCCTTTCTCTCTCCTCTCTCCCTCTGTGTCCCCCTCTCCCTCTTTCTCGGTCATCTTTTCTCTTTCTCCCACCGCACACCCCACCCCACCGCCCCCTGGCCCAGACGCAGAGGGGGTCTGTGATAATAGAAACATCCAGACCCCCCCCCACTAAGCTCTGAGAGGGGGAGATTGATTGTCTGGTGAGCCGATCTGCTACCAGCTGACGGCGGACCAGTTAACTCCTCTTTATTGAAGGTATGACAGACTTTTAATGGGAGACGCGTCAATGGACGCCAGCCTGGCGCCATCTACATGAGGCAGGACTTTATAATACCACCGGCTCACACACACACACACGCGCACACACACACACACACACACACACACACACACACACACACCTCCTGACACACAAACACACACACGCACGCACACACACACACACACACACACACACACACACACATTCCTGTGCCACATCTCTTGACACACACACACACACACACTACACGCACACACTCACACACACACACATACCCTTGGTGTAGAGGCTAATGGCCCAGTTCACCTCTACTGCACCGCGGGTTCATCTGCCTCCATTCAGGAGGACACATCCTGCCACTCAGCCACACACACACACACACACACACCTTCCATCTAAGCTCAAACTAAGGCCTTCACTGATCACATGAGTTGTGTGGGGGAGAGCCACTGTTTCAAGCAGCCCTGGTCTCTCTCTCTCCTCTCTCTCTCTCTCTCTCTCTCTCTCTCTCTCCTCTCTCTCTCTCTCTCTCTCTCTCTCTCTCTCTCTCCTCTCTCTCTCTCTCTCTCTCTCTCTCTCATCCTCAGCATTCCACAGAAACTCTATGAACTTCCCAGTCAGCTGCAGCCCCGTCTCTCAATCAAAGGGTTTTAATAGGGGGAGGGAGAGAGAGAGAGCGAGAGAGAGAGAGGAGAGAGAGAGAGAGAGAGAAGACACCGAGAGGAGAGAGAGAGAGAGAGAGATGGAGAGAGAGAGAGAGAGAGAGAGAGAGAGAGAGAGAGAGAGAGAGAGAGACACCGAGACAGACACTGAGACAGGGAGTGAACAGGGGGAGCCTTTGAGCGAGCGAGAGAGTAAGTAGAAAGTGGACTACAGCAGCGGTTTCTTTTCTCTCTCTATTGATTGGAGCCCCGACTCCCACTGGTGGCTCCTCCATATTGGATCCTGGGAGGAAGTGGGCTAATCCGCTAGAAATTGGACGGAGGGAATCGATTAAAACCATTGAGGAGGAGGACTCCCCCCATCCCTCTCTCCCTCTCTCCCTCTCTCCCTCTCTCCCTCTCTCCCGCTCTCCTCTAATTGTATTTTGCTCAGTTGCTCCTCGAGCGGGCCTCTCCCCCGCAACCTTATTAGGGAGGCGGGCTGAACCCCACTCAGCTGTGGAGCAGACCCCCACTTACTGCACCACACACTAATCTCCATTTATCCTCTGTCTCTGCCCCCTCTCTCCATCTCACTCGCCCCATCGCTCTCTCTCTCTCTCTCTCTCTCTCTCTGTGGCTCTGTCTCTTTCGTTTCCTTCTCACACACACACACACACACACACACACACACACACACACACACACACACACACACACACACACACACACACACACACACACACCACACACACACAGTGGTAAGCGTAATGTCTTGTTTGTGGCCGGGAACTCTGTTCTTCTGGTCAGTGGCCTAACCCAAGAGCTGCACCATTAGTGACCGTAGTGGATCCCAGTAGGAGCCTTCAGCCGTCAGCCTGCGATGGATCTGATGCACTGTCTCACTGCTGTTCCTCTAAGATCCTAAGATCTGGTAGCTCTCTCTCTCTCTCTCTCTCTCTCTCTCTCCTCTCTCTCTCTCTCTCTCTCTCTCTCTCTCTCCTCTCTCTCTCCTCTCTCCTCGCTCTCTCTCTCTCGCTCTCTCTCTCTTACATTTAATTAAATTCACTAAAGCTTTATTGAACTTAATTGGCATGACATTTAAATGAGATACGTGTTGGAAATAAACAGAAATAATTATGTGAATAAATAATAATTAATAATAAAATAATGACAATAATGCATGAAACAAGTACACACACATATATATATATATATATATATACACAAATATCTCTCTCTCTTCTTCACCCCCCTCCCTCCCTCCCTCCCTCCCTCCCTCTCTCTCCTTCCCATTGGCTTGTGGCTTCTAGCTCGCCTGCCATGTACACAAAAGACCCCCTGAGGTTCAAAGAGGAGAAGAGACTGCAGGCCTTTGGATCATTCAACCCCAGACAGACCGGTCCACTGTTGGGCCCCCAGAGGCGGCTCTCGGTCACCGCCGGGTCAGGCCCGGTTTGAGCAAAGACTTCTGAACTGCGACTCATCTCCTTCCCTTCGCACTGCTTTGTGAGTGGACAGAGGGGGGTGAGGAGGGCGGGAGGGGGTGAGAGGGCGGGAGGGGGTGAGAAGGGCAGGGGGGGGGGTCTAGGCTCCGGGCAGCTGTCATGCTTTACAGGCAGCCGACGCAGCAAAGAACCAGACACTGTAAATGTTTAGAGACCTTTGGGGTCACGCGGGGCCGGCCAGGCACGTTAAACACTGTCTGCTCTCTGTCCCGTTGCCACGACTGCACAATCAGCAGGGATAAACAGCCTCCCGCCTGCCGCTCTCACAATGAGTAGCCAAACAACACGGGCGGCCATCGAGGGGTCTAAGTGCACCGGCAGTGAAACCGCTCTCACATTCCTCCGAGGGACGGCCAGGGGTGAACCCGCTGGCAGACGATATCAGGAGGGGGGGGGGGGGGGGGGGGACTCTTTTTTATCTTTTACCGCTCTTTCCACAGCCGGCCGACCCTCTGCCCGCTCTGAACCGCTGACCGGGAACTCAGAAACCAAAGGAAAACAAATAGAGACAGAAAGACAAGACTCATTCCTCACCACACTGTGGACGGACGGACGCAGTTTGCTTGTGTTGACTCCCAAAAAATGGAACAAAAACAAGGCAGCAATGACAAGACTCATCCTTTAACACAATGAGCTTGGGTCGATTCATCTGGGATCCTGCGGTTCTGTTATAGTAGAACTACAGTTCCTGAGTCAGAGACCAGGAACTGCGGGAGGGGAGTCAATGTGTATTTCTACAGCGGTCTGTCTACACAGTGTTGATTTGAAACTGTCATATCAAATAAAAATAAAACGGTTTATTTGTATTCTACTTCTGGACGAATTTGTGTTTTGCAAATGATGCTTACAGATCCTACAGCCTACAGCCCCGAAAAAATATGAAGCGAAAGAAAGTGAAACCCCCTGTTGGCCTTTAAGACCTTGTTCATCTAAAGTGTGATTTGTGAGACCAGGACAGACAGGCATCCTTCCTACTGCGCTGACCCCCGACAGGGGGACATGAAGGACCCGTGTCAGGGGACATGAAGGACCCGTGTCAGGGGACATGAAGGACCCGTTTCTAGCGGACTCACACTTGCGTCCGAGGACCTGCGGCGCCGACAGCTCCGGCGGCTTGGCGAGGCAGAGCGGGGTGCTGGGGGGGAGGGTTCTGCCTCCTCTGCAGACAGGCCAGCATCGTGGGGGGGGGCGGGGAACGCGCTGCGGCCAACCTGGACCCAGAGAGAGAGAGAGAGAGAGAGAGAGGAGAGAGAGAGAGAGGAGAGAGGAGAGAGAGAGAGAGAGAGAGAGAGAGAGCGAGAGAGAGAGAGAGAGAGAGAGAGAGAGAGAGAGAGAGAGAGAGATTTGAGATTAGTCGGTGTACTTACAAAATAAATTGATTCCAACAAAACACATGGATTAGCAACTATGAAACAAAGAAATACATTCTGTGGCCTTTAAAGTCTCTTAGGTGTGTCTGCCCTGCACGGAGAGACAGACAGCATCTCTCTGTAACGCCAGTCTGTCTTCCCTGCACCGAGAGACAGACAGCATCTCTCCGTAACACCAGTCTGTCTTCCCTGCACCGAGAGACAGACAGCATCTCTCTGTAACACCAGTCTGTCTTCCCTGCACCGAGAGACAGACAGCATCTCTCTGTAACGCCAGTCTGTCTTCCCTGCACTGAGAGACAGACAGCATCTCTCCGTAACACCAGATGTTGTCAAATGTCTCCAAGTCTAGCATTGATTTATAGCACTTCAAATCAATGTCAAGTCTAGCCTTGACCTCTCGCTTTTGACACAGAGAGACAGACAGAGACAGAGGGAGAGACAGAGAGAGAGAGAGAGAGAGAGAGAGAGAGAGAGAGAGAGAGAGAGAGAGAGAGAGAGAGAGAGAGAGAGAGAGAGAGAGAGACAGACAGACAGACAGACAGACAGACAGACAGACAGACAGACAGACAGACAGAGAGAGAGAGAGAGAGAGAGAGAGAGAGACAGAGCGACAGAGAGAGAGAGACAGACAGACAGACAGACAGACAGACAGACAGACAGACAGACAGACAGACAGACAGAGAGAGAGAGAGAGAGAGAGAGAGAGAGAGAGAGAGAGAGAGAGAGATACCAGGGGGGAAGAGAGCGAGAGCTAGAGCGGTGGGAAAGGGGAGACGGCGGAAGCGCAGAGAGAGTTAAGCAGGATGATTATAGGGCTACATCTCCATGAGTATGTCCGGCCCTGGCCCTGGCCCTGGCCCTGGCTCTGGCTCTGGCCCTGGCTCTGGCCCTGGCCCTGGCCCTGGCCCTGGCTCTGGCCCTGGCTCTGGCCCTGGCCCTGGCTCTGGCTCTGGCTCTGGCTCTGGCTCTGGCCCTGGCCCTGGCCCTGGCTCTGGCTCTGGCCCTGGCCCTGGCCCTGGCCCTGGCTCGGCCCTGGCTCTCTGGCCCTGGCTCTGGCTCTGGCCCTGGCTCTGGCCCTGGCCCTGGCTCTGGCCCTGGCCCTGGCCCTGGCCCTGGCCCTGGCTCTGGCCCTGGCTCTGGCCTCCTCACCCAGCGCTTCATTGGGGGAGAATGCCTGCAGCTGTCTGCCCCCTGGCTCTGTGAGCTGAATGACAAACACACACCTGCACCACCGTGGGGGAACCAGCCCAGACGGGCTTAGAGCTGAACAGACACAGCTCCCCTCTCTCTCTCTCTGCACTAGAGAAAACAACCATTCAGATCCTGTCTCTATGATAGCAACACACACACACACACACACACACACACACACACACACACACACACACACACACACACACACACACACACACACACACACACACACACCACACACACACACACACACACACACACAGAGGTGCACGCACACAAACACCCACACACACACACACACACACACACAGTCCTCCAGGACAGTGTGTGTTTGTATGCTGTGATTGATGGTGTTAGGGTGGAGGGGGACAGAAGTGTAGTGGAGGAGAAGCAAAAGTCTGTCTGTCTGTCTGTCTGTCTGTCTGTCTGTCTGTCTGTCTGTCTCTTACCACAGGAGGCTCGGGGAGCGGCGGGGGGCACCTGGGAGACGGGAGGTCTGTCCGTGTGTCTCAGAGGACTCGGCTGTGTTTGTTTATGTCTCTGTGAGTTTGTGAGAGAGTACATGTTTGTATATGTGTGTGTGTGTGTGTGTGTATCCCTGTGTATCCCTGTGTATCTGTGCGTGTGTGTGTGTGTGTGTGTGTGTGTGTGTGTGTGTGTGCACACCTGTGTGAGTAAACGCTGACGGCGAGGCAGGAGAGGAGGACGGTGGTACATCAGGACTGTTGACGGGGCTAATCAATCTCGCACCAGGCCATAAATCTCTCCTCCTCCTCCACCCTCTCCTCTCCTCCACCTACTCCCCTCTCCCCCCCCCCCCCCCCCCGCTGCCACCTCCGCTGAGGAGCCCAGATGGGAGACGCCGCCAGCCCCGAGCGAGAGAGAAAAACGTTGCCTTCAAGTCGCAGAAGAAGAACGCGAGGGAAAAAACATTCAGAACATTCAACCACTGTGTGTCCAAGTGTCTGTGTGCTTTAGAAGCTGGAGTGGCGTCCTCCGTTAAACCACGGCTAAGGGTCGCGTTCATCCCAACGCATGGCGGCGTGTCGCGATGACTATGGGATGTTCTGGTGGGATACGACGGGGCAGGGAGGACGCTGGCGTGTCAACGCTCGCTGGTCTTGATCTATTTAGCTGGCAGAATGTGTTTGGGCGCAGTAAGGGCTGGATGGAGATCCACTCATCTTCTTTAGGTCGGCTCACTTAACAGATTCTGTGTTCGTTTTTTTTTCTTTTTCCCGGGGAGGGAGCACTTACTCTCCCCCGCGCCCAGAGAAGCCCCACTCTAACCTAGAGCACCCACCCCCACCCCCCCCCCCCCCCTACAGCCCAAAGCCCGGCTGTGCTTTTACCCGACTGTCTGTGTGAGTCTGGCTCTCTCATCCACGTTGGTTGACATGAAGCGTTGGCGCTCCCATCTGCTCTCCTTCTGTAGGAACACAGACAGCGCAGACGGGATGAGGCGCTCTGGACGGCTGAAGGACGGATCTCCGCGAGGCCGTCAGAGGCCTGTCCCCTCCCTGTTATGTATTTTCCTGATGAGTCGCTAAATGAACATTTAGCCACCTGCCACCAGCGGTTCATTACTTAGTTTTATGGATTGTCATTTCAATACGAAAGAAAAGCAATTATAATGGTTAGGACTAAAATGAGTGGCAGCCCGGGCAGTGTGTTCCTCTCATTCAGGCGGGCTCAGATCCCTTCTGTCGTACCACACAGGAATA
>CM051017.1:3951008-3986008 GCA_027704905.1 Muraenolepis orangiensis
AACCCAGGCCCTTGTCCGTGGTTCTGCTCCCGGACCGAACGCCGACTGCCTTCCCGGAGACCACACCAGCAGAAACAATGCGATCGGGTGGTGGGAGAGTTGACACCGCAGTCAGTAATCACCTGCTTGCTGTAGACACAGATGGCAGAAAACACCCCAAGCTGTTCCTGCCTCAAGAGTCAAGGAGGAACCTTTCCTTTACCATGAAGACACGCCAGAGTAGCACACAATATGGCAGGAAGTAAGTATCTATTAAGGTTGAACTAACTGTTCCTGCATCAGACACAAGAAGGAACCTCTTTCCTATGGAGACCGACACACCGGAGTGGTGCACAATATGGCAGGAAGTCGCTATGAAGATGGAACACACCGTTCTTGCATCAGACACAAGAAGGAACCTAAAAGTCGCCTAAAGAGGCTATTATATATGGAAGCTGGAAAGAAGTGTTCCTGCTGTTCACCAAGAGTCTAAAATAAGATTGGATTAAGAAGATATCCCATCTCCTGTGAGCATGAACGATTGGGACGTATTCTCCAGCGGTGATTGAGGTCAGGGGAGGAACTTCCTCAGATTGTAAGGACGTAACGGTTTGGGTGGTCTCCAAGCAAGAGGATATTTCATCAGCGCTCTGGTCCAGAAGCTCCCTCTATCATGGGAAACGGGGACCATTATATAGATAACTCTCTTATTAGCAGACTTTATTAGGCTTTTCCGTTACGGACAGGATTCCCATAGAATCCAGCACTCACCTTAATATATTAAGTGGAACGTACAGTATTTGTTGGTAAACTCCCTTTAAAATGTCACAAGATTTCCTTTTGTGTTACGGCACAATGGCCGTCTAGAGAAAACCAACCCAAACGCCGAACACCTGTCCAGGGTCAGCTTATGTCTCTGTGTAGCGTAGCAGTAAGTGAAAGACCCGGGGAGGAGCCATGTTGAGCTAAGGTTCAACTGGGATTACCCTGAGCCCAGGGAAATAAGATACATGCTAACGCACCGAGAGCTAAAACATAATGAAGATTTTACTGAGGACTTAAGCGCGGCTTTAGCTCATGCAAACACACACAAACGGCCCCTGCAGCCAGGTGCGAGCGGGGTTGTTCTTCGCCGCCCTGTGTCTCCGTGGGAGAATGTGTTACGCATATACAACGTTGTACTAATAATACATCTTATTCATGGAGCGCTTCGCTCAAGACACTTAAAACACTCTACACTCGGGGAAAAGACGGATTCAGAACCCAAGAGAAACAGCGGAAAACACAGGCGGCCACGGCAGATTAAGGAGTCCAAGCCTTGAACAGAGTGGGCCAGATGTGTGCGTGCGGTCACGGAGGGGAGATAGTTGTCAGTTAAAGTAAATATTAGGAATATCAGAGTGACTTGTGGCCTGCCGCGACCGCCAGCCGCCAGCCGCCCGGAAGTCACCCCCACCCCTCGTCTGTGTCCTGAACGCCAAGCGGCAGCAGGTAACACCAGCCAAGAGCCGGTAATTAGAGCAGATGGAGACTGTACTGGTGTCTCTCTCTGTCTGTCTCTGTCTGTCTCTCTCTCTCTCTGTCTCTCTCTCTCTCTCTGTCTCTCTCTCTCTCTCTCTCTGTCTCTCTCTCTCTCTCTCCCTCGCAGCTCAAACGTCCAGGGAGTTAATCTATAAATTTCTGCATATTAATTCAATTGAAAAGCCACCGCTGCAGCGCAGACACCTCGCTTGAGGCGGGGAGTTGGAGCCTATCTGGGAAATGGGTTCTGGGTGAGCCAATAACGTCAACGCTCCCCTTCAGCAACTCCCTGACCCTGTGGCAGACTCTCTCACACACACACACACACACACACACACACACACACACACACACACACACACACACACACACACACACACACACACACACACACACACACACACACATATATACATACACACAGGCACTTCAAAGTAACCTAATAATCCATTTCCCTTTTTTCGGGGAAAAAAAAACTGCGCTCCGAATCCCGACCTTAGGCTTCACCGGTGGCGCTCTATCAATAATTAAATGGTAATCTAAAAACCCATTTTAGCTAGGTCATCTCTCCGTTGTTCCCCTTCCTCCTCCTCCTCCTCTTCTTCATCATCCGTCTATTTTTTTCACTGTGAGATCTAGTTAGAGATTCTATTAGCATGAGAAAGCAGGTTGGCAATTGTCTTCACCCTACCGAGCCGTCCCCCAGATAAAGGATTAGAGAGACAGAGAGAGAAAGAGAGAGAGAGAGAGAGAGAGAGAGAGAGAGAGAGAGAGAGAGAGAGAGAGAGAGAGAGAGAGAGAGAGAGAGAGAGAGAGAGAGAGAGAGAGAGAGTGCAGATGGTGGCTCTAACCCACCCACTCCAGATTAGATTAAGCCGAACCCTCCCGACATGTAGGCCTCTGCGAAGAGAAAAGAGGGCAGATGCAAAAGTTTGAAGATACAGACAATCAACTTCAATTAACCTTGTGCTGCTTTCCCTCCCACCCCTCCACTGGTCTCCATCCTCATTCCTTTAGTGGTTTTAAGCGCTGAATTATCCTCCCCTCTGCCCCTTTCCTCCTCTATGAATACCGCCTAACCCAGTAGGGATTGGGTTAGACGGGTTCAACTTCTTCTCCCATCCCTCTAGTATTCTGCACGGTGTCTTTAGAGCTCAATCTCCCCCTTAAGTCCTCCCCCCTCTCCTCCTCCCCCCCCCTCCCCCCCTCTCCTCCCCCTCCAGGCAACCGCCACGTCCATCCCTAATCTCCCCCGGTCGCCACCCACTCGCACCGAGGTGTCACATTTCTGGCGTTTCTCCACGGCGGCGAGCGCTTCAAACGGGGGTGGTGGGGGGTGGGTGGGGGGGGGTTTGCCTCCCCCTTCCCTCCCCTCACCCCCCAGCGTTGACCTCAGCGCGGAGATGATCGATTTAGCCTGCTGGATTTATTCCACAAACAGGCAGCCATTACATCAACAAAAAAAAGGCCTCCGGAATTTATACCTCGGAGGCAGAGCCTCGAAATCCATATAAGCTTCAAGAGGGTTTCAGGTTCTATTCTATTGGCGTTTTCTCTCTCTCTCTCTCTCTCTCTCTCTCTCTCTCTCTCTCTCTCTCTCTCTCTCTCTCTCTCTCTCTCTCTCTCTCTCTCTCTCTCTCTCTCTCTCTCTCCTCAATCCAATCTGGATGTTAATGGATACACACATGCTTCCAACGGGCGCTTTGGTTACGTGAATTACTGCCAAGAGCAGATCTGTATCTGATCACCGATTTAAAACCAGAAGAGAGAGAAAAAACATGTATGGGAGAGAGGGGGAGAGAGGGAGAGAGGGGGGGAGAGAGGGAGAGAGGGAGAGAGAGGGAGAGAGGGGGGGAGAGAGGGGGAGAGAGAGGGAGAGAGGGGGGGGAGAGAGGGGGAGGGCGGTGACAGCTCTCTGTGTAAAGCCGAACGTGACACAAAGACCAGGATGCTTTGCGGTGCAACGCCGGGAGCCTAGGGGGGAGGGGGGGGGGGGGGGGGAGGGCAGGAGCCATTAAGCTAGCGGGCTAGCGCACCATGGGCTTCGTGGCTTTCACACTCCAGCTCCTTCTACACTTCTTCTCAGCGAGGACACGACTCGGTGATACGCGTCCACAAACAAACACCTGGGGAGGACACACGAGAGGAAAGGAAAAAGGATGAAAAGAAGAAGGTACTAAATAGAACAAAACCTCCGCCCACATCCACCGCCCCGCCGGGCCGGTCAACACCGTTTGTCAAAGTGACGGAGCTGGATAGCTTCCCCCCATCCGCGAGGCGCCGCCTCGACGGAAACCCCGTCCCCTCCGAGGCAGAGGGGCCCCTGAGCTCCACCGCGGGTCTCCGCGGGTCCCGCGGGGTGGAGCCCGGCTCTGTGCTAATCGCGGCGGTGGCGGCTCTTTGAACAATGAGGCAGTACCCCCTCCACCCCAGCCCCCCCCCCCCCCCTCCACCCCCGCCCCCCCCACGCCCATTCAGCCGGCATCGCGGGCCGCTCTCTTTGATGGACACTAATTCTAGTTCCGTCCATAAAGCAGCCCTCATGCATTTTTAATGGAATCTATTACTTTAGGATTAAATTATAAAAGACTGGCCTCCTTCAATTTTTTATGGTTCGCATAATTGGTATCAGGGCTCGGATGTGAAGCATGGAAACCTGGTTTGTGCGGGAACCGAGTGAGGCAGCGAAACCAGAAGAACACACACCCACACCCACACCCACCCACCCACTCCCACACACACACACACACTCCCACACACACACACACACACACACACACACTGTGAGGCCCTGAGCTCAACACCCTGTCCGGAAGAGAGGACGAGGTCAAAGGTGAGGTGAGGTGCTGCTGACGGAAACCTTACAGCAGGAGAGAAACTAAAAGCACAGACGGAAACAGGAGACTCAGCCAGGTGTCCTCAGACGTCCTACAGATAACATATAGGGAGACACGTCCCTACCCTCCCTACCCTCCATGCCGTCCCTACCCTCCCTTCCCTCCCTACTGTCCCTACCCTCCCTACCGTCAACATATAGGGATACACTAATGACCTCTCTCTCTCTGTCTCTCTGTCTCTCTCCCTCTCAACAAGGAGTTACACATTATCACCACATAGTAATCCACCACACCACACAGTGTCCCCTCACAGAGGAAACCAGGGAGGGAGGGAGGGAGAAAGACAGTGAGGGTGAGAGCGGCCCTGTTCTCAGGGTTAGAAACCTGCTCACGTCACCGTACCCAAATTAGCACCGCAGGGACACCTCCTCCCACCACCTCCTCCCACCACCACCTCCTCCCTCCTCTCCTCCCACCTCCCCCTCCTCCCTCCCTCCTCCTCCTCCCTCCTCCTCTCCTCCCTCCTCCTCCTCCTCCTCCTCTCCTCCTGCTGGCGGTAGCTCTTTGACATATCTGAACCGGAGGGGGGGGGAAATATTTCACAGCGTATGAATTATTAAGTGCGGGGCCGGTGCTAAGCAGCGTGGAGATAGAGCAGTTATTCACAGCTCTGTCGGAGCCCCGCCGCCGCCACCAAACCCAGGGCCGCGGCTCGCCTATCACATCATTTGTCACCATAGCGATAGACAATTTACAATGGGGACGGGGGAGACGGGGGGACGGGGGACCGGTGGACGGGGGGGTTTCAATTTATTCATTCTGCCGTCATTGCAGTTTTCTACGCCAACGCTCCTTTAATGTACACACACACACACATATATACACACACACACACACACACACACACATATATACACACACACACACACATATACCCATATATATACACACACACACAGATACACACACACACACACACACACACACACACACACAATCTCAACCCACTTTCCTGGAGAGGGAGCTCCATCACCCTAAACCAACCGCATGCTTGTCTGTTACTCCTCAACATTCCTCACTTACGCTTGTTGTATTCAACCCGAGGAGGAAGAGGAGGAGGAGGAGGAGGAGGAGGAGGAGGAAGGGAGCGGGAGGAAGGAGAGGAGAAAGGAGGAGCGGGAGGGAAGGAGAAAGGAGAAAGGAGGAGGAGCAGGAGAGGGAGAGGAGAGGAGAAAGAGAAGAGAGGGAGAGGGAGGGAGAGGAGAGGAGAAAGAGAAGAGAGGGAGAGAGGGAGAGGGAGGAGAAAGCGGGCGAGAGGGATGAGGATGGGGAGATGGAGGAGAGGGAGAGAAGGAGAGGGAGGAGAGGGAGATGGAGGAGAGGGAGAGAGGGAGAGGGAAGAGAGGGAGATGGAGGAGAGGGAGAGAGGGAGAGAGGGAGAGGGAGGAGACGGAGGAGAGGGAGCTGTAGAACGACGGGCTGTCAAATGTTGGAGCACCAGAGGAGATAGTGCTGCGCTTACTTTCACCATCTACACGCTGGCACAAGGCGTCCCACAGGGTGGTGTTCAGGGCAGCGGGGGGGGCGGGCGGGGCTGGAGGCCTGCTCTGTCTCTGTGTGATAAAACGGGGAGCAGACTAGCGCGGCGAGCCCTGGCCGCCGCTCATCAGGAGTGAGCTGCTGGCAAGTGGAGATAGGCCCGCAGAACCTCCATTAGACACAAACAAAGGAGAGAGGGCTGAATTAGGAGGTAATTGACTTACTAGCACTGTCAAGGGCTTTCAGTGGGGCGCGCAGAGAGAGAGAGAGAGAGAGAGAGAGAGAGAGAGAGAGAGAGAGAGAGAGAGAGAGAGAGAGAGAGAGAGAGAGAGAGAGAGAGAGAGGGGGGGGTGAGAGAGAGAGAGAGAGAGAGGGGGGGTGAGAGAGAGAGAGAGAGAGAGAGAGAGAGAGAGAGAGAGAGAGAGAGAGAGAGAGAGAGAGAGAGAGAGAGAGAGAGAGGGGGGGTGAGAGAGAGAGAGAGAGAGGGGGGGGTGAGAGAGAGAGAGAGAGAGAGAGAGAGAGAGAGAGAGAGAGAGAGAGAGAGAGAGAGAGAGAGAGAGAGAGAGAGAGAGAGAGAGGAGAGAGAGAGAGCGAGAGAGAGAGGGGAGAGAGAGAGAGAGAGAGAGAGAGAGAGAGGAGAGAGAGAGAGAGAGAGAGAGAGAGAGAGAGGGGGAGAGAGAGAGAGGGAGACATTTATCACGGCACATTAAAAGAAAGCTTTGGCATGAATACAAAATCGCATTGACTCCCTTTTTCTAAAGAGGAACCGTCTCTCGTGTCCCGGGGGACTTTTATCTTTTATTGTATACCTGGCATTCAGGTGGAGAGAAATGAAAGAATATTGAATATTGATTTTCACTTCAGGATGCCAAATTCCTAGCGGTCACTGCGGTCCTTCAGGTGACCCGGTTGCCAAAAAAAAAACCGCTTTAATAACCAAACACAAATCAGACTCACTGCGCCTCAAAGCGAAAAATAACACCACGAGTAAAGGAAGCATTAAGACCATGTTTATTCCAAACTGGAAAATAAATCAAACCCAATACCAATATATATATATTGGAATCTGCTTTGGTATTCCCACTGGCGATGAGTGAGTTTCCATGCCTGGTGCGCTTTAAAATGACCCAAAAGAAAGAACTGGGTGCAAAAGGAAGCCATGTTCGTTCTCCTCACCCCCGGAGCCTCTGTCTCAGGTGACTCTCACACTCACACATACACTGGACCCCCCTTTATGTGTGTGTGTGTGTGTGTGTGTGTGTGTGTGTGTGTGTGTGTGCTCCATGTGGTGCCAATGGTCCCAGTGAGGTTAGTGTGTGCTGAGGTGGTGGCCCTGGTGTCTGGGGGCCCGTGGGGGGCCCGTGGGGGGGGCCCATGGGGGGGGGGCCCATGGGGGGGGCCTGTGGGGGGGGGCCGGGGGGGGTGGGGGGCCTGTGGGGGGGGGGGCCTGGGGGGGACTGGGGGGGGGGCCCGTGGGGGGGCACAATGCAGGCCTCTCATCCTCCACACTCCCAGCCGGCTGGACCCGTGACAGACTGCCTGGGGGGGGGCCCACCGTGACACCCGACCACTGCCCTTTAAACCCTGCTCCCCACACAACACCCCCCCACCCCACCCCCCCCCACACACACACACACACACACACCATCGCCTATTCACAGGAAGCCACACACACTGCCCTTCCTAAACCACGACACGACCCCCCTCCCCCCCCCCCCCCCCCCCCTACCACCACGGTGGGGGTTTCACAGCCCACGCAGACGGAGCTGCACCCCTGCTACACCCTGACCCGGAGACAGATGGGTGGCTTTTGATGGGGAGCGCGACGTGGTGGTGGTGATGGTGGTGGTGGTGGTGGAGGAGGTGGTGGAGGAGGTGGCTCCTCATCCATCCCTCTGACAGAGACAATGGAGCAGGGGTCAGAGGAGTGCCGATTCTGACAGGAGGAGGAGGAGGAGGAGGAGGAGGAGGAGGAGGAGGAGGGGGGGGCATGCCTCCACACAGCTAGGCTATGCAGCACGCTGATCGGAAGAACAGAAGGAAGATCGGGGAATTAATAAATCCTCTGGAACGCAAAGACTAAGTTGATGAAAGGTTTTGATTATGGTGGCCGTGACTCGGGGGAGTTGGGCCTCCATACAAAAAGGTGTGTGTGTGTGTGTGTGTGTGTGTGTGTGTGTGTGTGTGTGTGTTTCGTGTGTTTTGGGTGTTTCGTGCATTGACCGGCGCTACCGTCAGAAATTCATGACACCAAGAGCCGCACCGAAGGCTTTGTCCTTGAGGAAAAATTATTGCGTCATTATTAAGTTATTCAACATTTTTTTTAAAAGCTCCCTTTTATCTCATAAAAAGTGCATCAAATAAAACATCAAACCACTAAGCTGAAGGTTTAGCGAGACATAAGACGTATCGTAAAAATATATATAATAATAATAAACAATCCTACATTCAACCTATCCTCTCCATTGTCTTGTGTAAAAACGCAAAAGACAAACGCACAAGAGTGGAGCTCTTTACCAAGTCTGCCTCATCACTCCTGGATCGAAACGTCGGAACAGCAGTTCCCTGGAGAACAGTGGTTCTCAACCTGTGGTACGTGGGGGAACTGCAGGCGGCACACGTGCCCCCGGTGGTACAAGAGGGTACTGCAGCCGGTACCTGGGATCTATTCTTGAAATAGACACATTTACAATAATCGACACTGCATGTGTATTTATATATTGTTCACCGTTTGAATATGAGGTGGGCCATGAAAGGTTTTGATGGCACTTAGGGTTAGAGTTAGTAGGCTGCACCTAAAGTCAAAAGCTTGGTATTGGGAACCACTGCCCTAGAACATGGAAATAGCTATGAAAACCAGCTACAAGCACGCACACACACACACACACACACACACACACACACACACACACACACACACACACACACACACACACACACACACACACACACACACACACACACACACACACACACACACACACACACACACAGGAATAGAGAAAGTCAATCCAGTTCCATTGACCGGAGACCTGGCTATCAAGTGGCTGTGTGAGCAGGCATGGGGGTTTGCGGTTTGTGGGCCCCAGCACATTGAATTTCCAAGACTACGCTGTCCTGTCCATCTGTCCGTCCGTCCGTCTGTCTGTCCGTCTACTCGCTGGGCCGGGGTGACGCCACCCTAGCAGCCGGATCGACGGCGAAGGACGTGGATCCTTTTTCCATGGAACAGAGTGCTTTGTTATCGGCGACTAGCATCACGTTCCTCTGTGTGATAAAGGGTTAACGTACGGCCCTGACAGCGTGTTTAATATTATTATCCTGCTTATGACATGGCTACTTACTAAAGACATCATTGGACACACAGAACGTCAACAAAAAGGTGATTTGAATGATTTAAAAATGATGACGAATTGCTTTAAAATGTTGTTTGTTTGTTGGTTATACAGTTGAAAGTGCATCCGTGGCAACGGTCTGCTGTTTTGAACTTAGAGAATCTAACCGTAGAATTGACCAATCAGAATGGAGTATTCAACAAGGCCGTTTGATAAACATGATTAGCGGTGAGGAGGAAGCAGACACTCCCATGAAGAGATGTTCTGCTGCTGGGAAAATAACACTTTAAACACAAGGCTTCTTCCTGTTGAGATAGAGCCATAGTTCACCGTCGTAAAACAATAGTTTACAACGACTCAGCCGCATTATCAAGCAAGGTCAGCGCTCTTTTATCACAAAGGGAGAACTCTCGAGAAGTCACCGGGCAGAGAAATATTGTTTGTTGGCTGTTTGTTTGAACAAACAATTAGAAGTCAAGTTAGCTAGCGCTGCGTTCCTCTGAACAGCTGGAGGTCACGGGGGCGAGAGGTGAGAGGGTCACCGTTCCAGCCGGCCCTGTTCCAGCCCGGTTGGAGGAGATCAATAACTCTTGTGCGTTTAGGAACAACGGCTCCAGCGCAGCTTATTATTTAGACAGATGATATTCTGGAAAGAGATGCACAAGGCTGGGGGACACTGAGAGCATGGGATACCCCCTCCCCCCTCCGGTCTCCCAGGTGTGTCCAGGCGGATGGGGTTACCTCCACAATAAAGCACCACCATCACCCCACCCCACCAAGAGCTCCAATATTGCCGGCGTTAAGAGGCCGTGGGATGAGGCCAACCCCGGCCGGCCTCTATTCTGAGGTCCTCCTCCCTCCTCTCTCGGCGCTCGGTGTGCTCAGCTTTCGGCAAACAAGGCGTCTGGGCTCGGCCGCTTAGTTAAAGATTAATAGATTAATAGATTAATAGATTAATAGATTAATAGGGTCTCTTCTGTGACGCAGAAAAACAACAACAACAACACGCGGGGAGGCCAAAACAAGGCAGACCTTTGGGCGCGTCTGGCATCTTGGCGCTCAGCACCCAGGACGGAGGGCATTTGAATCATGAAGTCCTGAGCAGAGCGGTGTCCCGTCGGGCGACAGGGGAGAGAAGCGTTCAAACGTAAACTCAATTTAACGGCGAGAAAGACTTTTTCCGTCACCATATGGAATTATTGTGGCGTCGCCTGGAGATGACGACTCCGCTCCGCCCTCTCCTCCTCTTCCTCCCCCCTCCCTCCCTTCCTCTTCCTCCCCTCTCCTCCCTGCCCCCCCCCCTCTCTCCTCCTCTTCCTCCCCCCCCCTCTCTCCTCCTCTTCCTCCTCCCGTCCCGTCCCGATGGAATATGTAATCACGGGGACGTTTTTCCTCTCCGTCCTCGTTTGCGAGGGACGCCGTCGCCGGGGACGACGGGCGGAATGGAAAGCTGACAAGAGAAAGACGGGCCTTTAAGTGACACTTCATTTGAGACGCGCGGCAGGCTCCAGTAAACAGGATCCGTCAGACGTCAGCCCTGAGAGGCGTCTGCTGCTGCGCGGTTGACGCCTGCAGCTGTCGGAGGCCCTGGGTTGTTATCGAGCGCGGAGGCTGATAGAGAAATCAACGTCCCCAGACTGGATCCTCCAGAAGAGACCCGCCATCGACGTGAGACTTCTGTCTCCACAGAGGCTGCATGTGTTACACCCACCCACCCACCCCCCCTCCTCCCTCCCCCCCCTCCTCCCCCTCCTCCCCCTCCCACCGCCTCCCAGCTCCTTAAAAAAAAACAACTAAAGAAGTTAATGAGTAACATGAGAGGATGAGAGGGGAAAGAGGGGGCAGAAAACAGGCATGTGAAAAGGTGAATAAAACATGGGAAACAGAACAGCTGCTTTCTGCTTCCTTCCCCCCGGTGCGTCCCGGGAGAGAGTCCCGCGTGAGGCCGCGTGTCTCGTCCCCGTTTGGGGCTGACACGCACACGTGCACGCACACACACATGCGCGCGTGCGCACACACACATGCGCGCGCGCACACACACACACGCGCGCACATGCTTACACGCACACGGCTCAGTACCCCCTCCCTTTGCCCGCCTCTCCGTCTTTGCTCTGCCAGGTGGAGGAGAGAAAGAGAGACGGGAGACGGAGGATGAGGGAGGGTGGAGAGGGAGGGGGAGATGGAGGATGAGGGAGGGTGGAGAGGGAGGGGGAGATGGAGGAGGAGGGAGGGTGGAGAGGGAGGGGGAGATGGAGGATGAGGGAGGGTGGAGAGGGAGGGGGAGATGGAGGATGAGGGAGGGTGGAGAGGGAGGGGGAGATGGAGGATGAGGGAGGGTGGAGAGGGAGGGGGAGATGGAGGATGAGGGAGGGTGGAGAGGGAGGGGGAGATGGAGGATGAGGGAGGGTGGAGCGGGAGGGGGAGATGGAGGATGAGGGAGGGTGGAGAGGGAGGGGGAGATGGAGGAGGAGGGAGGGTGGAGAGGGAGGGGGCGATGGAGGAGGAGGGAGGGTGGAGGAGGAGGGGAAGAGGAGAGCTACCTGAAGGAGAGGGTATCCCAGTGGGTTCTTGTCAGTTCCAGGCCATTACACCTTCCTCACTGGGAGTTTGTTTACACACACACACGCACACACACTCACACACACACACACACACACACACACACACACACACTCGCAGACATGCAGGCAGACACACACACACACACACAAACGCACACACACACACACACACATGCACACACACACGCACACACACTCGCAGACATGCAGGCAGACACACACACACACACACACACACACGCACACACACACGCACACACACTCGCAGACATGCAGGCAGACACACACACACACACACACACGCAGACATACAGGCAGATACACACACACACACACACACACACACGCAGACATACAGGCAGATACACACACACACACACACACACCACACACACACACACACACACACACACACACACCAAGCAGAAGCTGGATCATATGTACAGAAGTATGGAGTTGGTTTGGCTGTTTCAAAACATTGCATGTAAGCTCCAACACGGTTTATACCTAGAGAACAGGCTGACCGTCACTTAGCGTTAGTTGTTCCTCTACGTTTTATGCCAAAGAGAAGACCAAAAGGAGAAGAAACAAATGCAGAAGCTGTATTTACGTCACAAAGACCGGACAACATCTGAAGCCGGTTCCCCCAACGGGGTCAGCGGGCTGTGTGACGTGCAAACAAACAAAACACTCATAAATAAATAAATAAATTCATAAAAAACACTCTGACATACTTCCGTGCTCTTTGGGGATGAGTCGAGAGAGAGAGAGAGAGAGAGAGAGAGAGAGAGAGAGAGAGAGAGAGAGAGAGAGAGAGAGAGAGAGAGAGAGAGAGGCAGGCCGGGCCTTCTGCCTTTCAGTCTCTGCAGATGTTGCCTCAGAGAGCGGCTGACTGGTGCCGATGACAGCTGGGCAGCTGTTGCTATAGACGCAGCCAGGGAGGCATGGCACGTGGGGGGGGGGGAGGGGGGGCACTCTGTGCTGCTTGGTGTGTCGCTATATTGTTCCCCAGGCGGGGGGGAAGCTGTCATACTATTTCTCTTTTCTTTTTGTTTTTCTTCTTTCTGTCTGTAAAAGTTGCTTCGTCCGCATGAGGAAAGATTAAATACGGGGGACACATCAGACGTGGCACCGACTCAACACTTGAGTTGTTTCACCACGCTTGTGAAAAACATTTTTATGATCATTTATGGTCTGTCCAAATGAGACACTCTTGTCATTTACATTACACTACATTCATTTAGCAGACGCTTTTGTCTAAAGCGACTTACAATAAGTACATTCAACATTGGTATAGGCAAGAGAACAACTAGTCACCAGAAGTCATAAGGGCATTTCCTTCCTACAAAGCCTCCGAGGGTAATAGGTTATAAGTTGGCTCCCTAGATTTGACGCAATAAGTACATCAAACCGGAGCTGCGATGATAAACAGTGAAGTCATATGAGACACTTCAGTGCTACACACAGTGTGAGCCGTGTGTGTGCGTGGGATCACATCCAACCAATCCTGTGATTAAGCATTAAGCTGTTGGCTTGGTTGTCAGCGTCATAAACATGGAAAAGCTGAATTTGAACTTCAGAGCAAACTTCAGGTGAATGTTTTACTTCTTTGTGTGAAGTGTAATTAATTGGCAGTGCATTAAAAACAGCAACAGACTTTGAGTCGACATCAAGGGCTGCCTTTCGATAAGTAAGAGGCTGTTGAAATGCTGTCCAGATAAGACCAGATAAGTTATAATGTATTCATATTTATTCACTCTTTCAATGAATGAGAACAATGCTGTCTGTTGTCACCACCAACCCCCGGCCAGTCAGAGACCAGGGAGAGAACCATGTTGACGTCCCACCACATGGGGGCTTGTACAACAGAGTGCATCATGGGATGTTTTGTTGTGCGACACTTGGCCATATTGAGAGGACTTAAGAGAGTAGTAGTTCTGCAAAAAATCCTAAACATAAGGTAAATACACCGTAAACCCTGGCTAATGAAAACTGTGTTTAGCCACGACTGGCAGGGACGACGACACCGTGGCAGGTTACAACACACTTCTCCCTGTAAGGACTAATCATTTCACAATGAATTACTAAACAATGAGCCACAAAAAACACATCACTTACAACATAACAACATTCCAGTGCTCCTAGGCTTCCAAAATGGAGGCAGTCATTGTGACATCACAGAGAACACCCCCCCCCCCCCCCCTCGGAGTATGTTAAATGGGGATGGGGGTGGGTGGGGGGGGGGGGGGGGTAATGTTGATAAGTGGACCGTGATGTCACCCGCTGCATAAACACACCGCAAATCTTCAGCTCAACCCGGTCCGGGTCGGTGCCTCATTTCTGCCCCAAACTCGGAGCCCGACGAGGTAATTCATTATGCCTCAAAAGGTCAGCCGTTTGTACGGCTCAATAAAAATGTTAATAAAACTAAGAGCTGGCTGGCAAAAAAAAAAGAAAGAAAAAAAGCTGAATCCACTGCACACCGCGCCGTGTGTGTGTGTGTGTGTGTGTGTTTGTGTGTGTGTGTGTGTGTGTGTGTGTGTGTGTGTGTGTGTGTGGTGTGTGTGTGTGTGTGTGTGTGTGTGTGTGTGTGTGTGTGTGTGTGTGTGTGTGTGTGTGTGTGTGTGTGTGAGACGGTGGAGTTACTGCGTGGAGGAGTCTGGTTTATCTAGACAGGTATATGGCTCACGGCCGGCAATAATCCGGGTCAAACTCCACCAACAGGACGCCTTGTTGGGCCTGGTTAAAATGAGTAAATATGAGTTAATATGAGTTAATATGAGTTCATATGTGTTGATATGTGTTGATATGAGTTAATATGAGTAATATGAGTAAATCTAAGTTAATATGTGTTGATATGAGTTAATATGAGTTAATATGTGTTGATATGTGTTGATATGAGTTAATATGTGTTAATATGAGTTAATATGAGTTAATATGTGTTTATATGTGTTGATATGAGCTAATATGTGTTAATATCTGTTAATATCTGTTAATACATGTTAATATCTGACAGTAGATATGTATCACGGACCGTAAGACATTAACCACCTGAAACACAAACCAGGCCAATTCATAACTGCTCCAGGGTCTGGCTTGGTAGGAAAACCAGTGTCACCCTAAACCCCAACACCCCAGTCTCTCCATCCACCACCCTCACCTCCACCAGCCTCCACCTACCTGCTGCTAAATAAATGAAAAGACCCATTAGGCAAATTTCAAAGGGTGGCAGTGGGCTAATAATTATACATGACATCTTTTAGAGGGGGGGGGGGGAAAGTGATTAATCTAAAATGCAAGTATAGCGGTGTAGTGGGAGGAGGGGGGGGGGGGGGGGGATGTTGCTAAGCAACCAGTCATTATCCTCGAGAGCGGCGTGAGGTGACCGGGCCAATCCGTCTAACTCTTGTGGCTTGCCTGTAACACACACACACACACACACACACACACACACACACACACACACACACACACACACACACACACACACACACACACACACACACACACACACACGCACGCACGCACGCACGCATGCACACACACACACACACACGCACACAGCCCCCGTCCAAACACAAACAGAGATAAAGAACGCCACAATCGCTCTTGACACACAAATAGGTTAACACAATAAAGCCGGCTTTACCCAGCGCACTCGAGGGGGGAAAGCAATTCCAGCAGCAGGAGAGATGTAATAAAACAGGGCTTGGAGTGTGTGTGTGTGTGTGTGTGTGTGTGTGTGTGTGTGTATATGTTTGTTGACGGGGTGGGGGGGCTTTGTGTATCTGTAAACGTGTGTGTGTGTGTGTGTGTGTGTGTGTGTGTGTGTGTGTGTGTGTGTGTGTGTGTGTGTGTGTGTGTGTGTGTGTGTGTGTGTGTGTGTGTGTGTGTGTGTTGACTGGGTGGGGGGCTTGTGTATCTGTACACTGATGTGTGTGTGTGTGTGTGTGTGTGTGTGTGTGTGTGCGTATCCATACGTGTGCTCATGTTAATGTTCCATTGTTTGTGTGTGTGATTGGGAGCAGGGCTCGCCTGAGGGCCTAATATCAAACAGTTCCAAACCCTTTCTTGACACAAGCAATAACAAGGGAGAAAATGCCGGAAATACCGGCCACCAGTCCTCCTCTGGCCAGATTAAAGAAACAGTGGCTTTATATTAGCAATATAGTTGGCCCCTGCAGTGGCCCTATACAAACACCTCCATGTTTCCCTATGGGTCATGTGGCCCAATACCTCACAAAGGCTCCCCCAGCTTGGTTAAAATTCAGGACATAAATTGAATGAGTTATCTGTGTGCAGACCCCGGCTTCCTCCTCACAATCTCCCACCGCCGCCACCGCCGCTGACTGCCAAGCCTGGCAATAAATGATAAAAATCTCCAGAGTTTTATTAAATCGCGTTGCATTCATGCTGAACTCAGGGAAATGGGGAGGCAGCTTCTGCAATCACAGTACAGACCAGACAACATTGTTTTCTCCAGACAGAGGAAATGTCATTACCAAGCAGCAACAGCCTTACAATTGGGTAATAGCCTTTTTTTTTTGTCACAGCGACGACTCAGCGTGTGTGCGTCGTGTGTGTGTGTGTGTGTGTGTGTGTGTGTGTGTGTGTCACTTTGTAAGTGCTATCCTTTTCGCCATTGTGTGACACACCAGATGCCGGTCAGCACAACGCAGAGGAACATGAGCGATACGGCAGCAGAATCCAATCCGGTGAATAGCACTCAATATGTTATTTCTGAATCGACTGCAGTGTAATCAAAATGAATTGAACCTTGATACATCCATACCGCTGTAGCTTATCTCTCTGCCGCTACTAGTATAGACGTGTGGCGTGGGTCACCCACGGGCCTCTCTCTACTGCAAACATGTCGATGAACACACACACACAGATAGACAGAGGCAGACAGACAGACATTAAGAAAAAGAGAGAGCAAGAGAGCCAGACAGAGAGAGAGAGAGAGAGATGAGAGAGAGAGGAGAGAGAGAGAGAGAGAGAGAGAGAGAGAGAGAGAGAGAGAGAGAGAGAGAGAGAGAGCGCAAGAGCTGCCACTTTTGTAATCGACAGCCATGGTTGTAAAGAACATAAAGAGAATTACAGCTTCTGAGGGACACTCTTCAGTCACACACAAAGCCATTTGTAGGCCATCCCTCGGCCCCGCTGTGGTTCCCCGGCCGCCCCGTAATCAAACCGCATGTAAAGAGCTGGCTGTTGTCGGCAGGGAATAAATTACCAAACAAACGCAGGGAACAACATTGTGTCTCTCTGATGTTTTTTTTTCTTCTCCTCCTTCTTCCTTTTCTATGGCCTATTGCTATTTGCAAGAGAGGTACAAAGCCCCGGGATGGGGGGAGAGCGGTCGACCAGAACGTGCGGGAGATGGAGATTAGGATGATGTGTGGCTCCTTGTCCTATTAAAGTTTGATGTTCCTCAACAGCCGAGGAGAATCAGATATCTTACCCCTTTCCAAGATTAAAGCACAGCCAGAATAGAGAGGGGGAGATTAATCGGCCCGGAGAGAGATGAGAAGGAGAAGAAGGAGAAGAAGGAGAAGAAGGAGAAGAAAGAAAGAAAAAAAAACACAAAATAACAACCTAGCTCCTGGCATGGAAAAACAGTGGCTATAAAGAGTTTAGCCGATAACGCGAAACACAGCGAAGCATAATAGCAAATCAAACAGAATTTAGAACCCTCTCCCCCCCACCACTCATCTCCCCACCCCACACCCCCCCCCCCCCTCACCCTCTCCCCTCTCCTTCCCCCCAAAGACAAATCAAAGCACTTAGAAAGAAATCATACCGCGGGCGAGGAACTAGAGAGATAAGCGTCGGATCGTACGGCCGTTCCTGTTATTTCTGGTTAATGTTGCAGAGGGCACCGCGAGCTGTTCTCCCATGTTGCTCCCTGTCGCCAGACTCTCTCTCTCTCCCCCTTCTCCTCCCCCTCCTCCCCACCTCCTTCTCATTCCACTCCCCCTCCTCCCCCTCCTCCACCTCCTCCTCCTCCCGTCCTCCACCTCCTCCTCTTGTCCTCCACCTCCTCCTCCTCTTGTCCTCCACCTCCTCCTCCTCCTCCCGTCCTCCACCCCCTCCTCCCGTCCTCCACCACCTCCTCCTCCCGTCCTCCACCTCCTCCTCTTCTTGTCCTCCACCTCCTCCTCCCCCCCGTTTTTCTCCTCCTCCTCCCCCCTCCTCCTCCTCCACCTCCTCCCGTCCTCCTCCACCTCCTCCCGTCCTCCACCTCCTCCTCCCGTCCTCCACCTCCTCCTCCTCCTCCTCTTCTTGTCCTCCACCTCCTCCTCCCCCCCCCCTGTTTTTCTCCTCCTCCCCCCCCCTCCTCCTCCTACAGATCAATGGGGCAGAGCTGATTCCACAGCAGCCGACTGTCACCCAGAACAAATCAATGAGACCGAGAGGGAGCCGTTGTTTTTTAAGGAGAGCAAATTCGCTGCTGGAGTTCATGTCACATTTGCTTTATACTCTCTCTCTCTCTCTCTCTCTCTCACCCTCCACCACCACCACCTCCTCCTTCCACCCTCCACCACCACCTCCTTCCACCACCACCACCACAACAACGCAGACACACTCATCCCACACACACCCACACCCACACACACATACTTTTATTCTGACTGCGTCGTAGACAAGTACCTAAGAATAAACTGCGGCCGTCGACCGCAACACCTTGTCACTAACGTGACTTTCCACCACCGGCGGCAGAGATCAAAGATGGAAGAAAAAGAACGACCGAAGGAACGTCCTGCTAGTGTCCTGTACCATCTCCCGTTATAACCGCTTTCCGTCAGCTGCTCTGTTTGTGGTGTTTGACAGAACATGAGACGACCTCCCTGCTCATCTCCTGGGACCATGAGAGGGGACCACCTGTCGCTCTAATGAAGAAGAAGCAGAAGAAGAATAAGAAGAACAAGAAGAAGAAGCAGAAGAAGAACCTTGTCCGCTACGGCATCATGATGAGGGAGAGAACATCCATAGTGATATGAAGGTTCCCTACCTACCTACTAACTAACTTAACGTCAGTAAGAAAAGGAAAACTAGTTTTTTTGTCCCATACCATATAACCTACATTTCCATTTACTTGTACAGTGTAATGAAGCTCAGTTACACTGTTAAGATGGGCGGCAGGATAGCTCAGTCTGTTAGGACTTGGCTTGGGAACCGGAAGGTCGCCGGTTGAGCAAGTGCCCTTGAGCCAGGCACCAGACCCCTACACCGGGCAGCTGTATGTACAGTAGCTGCCCACTGCTCTTAATACTAGGATGGGTTAAATGCAGAGAAACACATTTCACTGTGGAGGAGTTAGAGCACACAAGAGGAGTAAATCCTCCTGATTTAAGAATGGTATTTGCATACATATTGTGTATATTTACCGATGTTGTCATGATAATAATATATATAATAATAATATAATGATAACACATAGCTCAGACGGTTCTTTCACAGCTCAGGTCGTAAGAGACAAGTTAGAGCGAGAGTATAGGGTGTGAGGTGGCTCTATATGATTTAAATGATGAAAGGTAAAGGTCCCTTAAGAGACTTTACTGCCTAATAACCCTGCAAAAGGCAGGACAGAAGGACAACTACATAACAATGCATTCGTAAAATAAGCCAATACCACAAATGTATCCGTTTGTTTTGAAATGGAAAAACACACACACACACACACACACACACACACACACACACACACACACACACTTAGTGATCTAGGAAGTGTTAAAAATCAGTTTTGCCGCTGCTTTGTGGGCGGGCCCCGATGTGTTAAGACAATGGCACCATGAAGAAAGGGATTGAAAGATATTTGTACCCCGAGCAGGAAATTAAACTTGAGCTCTTCGGCTCGATATTCATGAGGCAGGCTTTACGTATTCACTGCAGCGGGCACTTTAATAAGCAAGGAACCGCTGCACTTCCATCAGCCTCCCACTGCCATCAATCAAGATGATATAGAGAGCTGCACATGGATCAAATGCTCCTCCACGACCAACTGTATTTATTTAGTTAATACCTTCTTAAAATGGAATGTGTCATTCAACCCAGAGAGAGGGAGGGGGGGGGGGGAGACACGAAGAAGAAGTGATTGCTTTAAAGACATCCTGTTAACTTAAATAGCGTTCACAACGCCGTTTACAGTGTTACATGAATATATAGATGATATATAATAGCATAGCATATTATAGAACAAACACGAAGCAACAAACCAACTCAAAACCAAACTGTAACGTGTGCAATGCACGCTCCAAAACCCTGCAGAGAAAGACAAAGTAACAGAAGCAGCGGGTCATCATCCGTCATGACCCCCATGTGAGATGAGGGTCCCTCCTCTCGTCTACCCATCGTCGTGTCGCGTTAGGGCGACCATCCTGCATGCAGGAGGACTATTTGTTTAGGTGCCACAGAGCTAATAATATGAGCGCAATTCGCTCAGCTCAGGGGGGGGGGGGGGTCATATGGCGCATATGGAGTGGAGGAGGTGGAGGAGGTGGAGGAGGTGGAGGAGGTGGAGGAGGTGGAGGAGGTGGGAGGAGGTGGAGGAGGTGGAGGAGGAAGTAAATGAGGCGGTTGTCGCGCCCTCGGGTGCAGCACCCTGCCTCATGCATCACTCCATGTTTTATTCAACACAGCCAGGCAGCACCGGTCTGTATGGCAGGTGCTGAGTGTACGGGGGCGCACGGCTCCGCGGGGCCCGCAGCCTTACATCCAGGGAGCTGACGGTGCTGGTGGGGGGGGTGGGGGGGGTTGGTGGTGGTGGAGGGTGGAGGGTGGTGGTAGGTGGTGTATAGTGGATAACTGAAACCTTCCGCCGAGGCGGAAAAGAAAACACAATGTTTTGTTATGATGGCGCAGACTGGTGATGTTTAAAACATACCGGCTGTAGTCAGTCGCACATGCGTAACGTCGTAAAGGGATGAATACAACACATGGTTTAAAGTTTGGGAAAAGTTTGAAAAACACACGCGTCCGGGTAACACATGTAAGACTCCAAAACATAACTGTGGGTGTGTTTTCCACATTTTAATGTACGTTTAATTGAAGTGCGTCCTCGTCATCGGACTATTAGCACCGCTTTAACCCACATTAGACACTATAGGCCAAATGAGCGCGCATGAACCATTGTTCACATCTCATTCTAGGGAACCTTAACATTATCGATACTTTGGGACAATAATAATAATAATAATAATAATACATCCCGAAAGAACTCATTAAAGGCGGTGCACCTAGTCCCACACTGGACGTAATGTGAGCGAATAAACAGTTAAACCTCCACTCCCAGAGAGCCGTCGTTAGTGCCACACGATTATCATGTCGCCGGCTGCAGCGCCACACACACACCCTCTGCAGACAACACACTTCAATAGCTAGAACCGTCCTAGAACAGGGTAATAATAATAATATCACATATATTACACTTCAGAGCAGTTTCCCCCCTGCATGGGCCACTCGGGGGGCTTCATTATCTCAGAGGACACGTCCATTTTACAACCCTTCCTTTATGGGTGGGTGGCTCACACTTTGAAGCCAAGAGGGATTTTTTTTACATCTCCGGCCACACATTTATGACAACAGCAATGGGCCCAATACGCGACTCGTCTGGTCCTTAATGACTATATCTTGTATAGGCCTGCATGGTTCTCTCTCTGGTCTCCACCACCACGTCACACGGAGACAGCCCTGACACCCGACCGCGTTAACAGAAAGAGAGAAAGAGAGAAAGGGAGACCAGTTGTATTCCAAGTCGCCTACTTACCATAAATCGCTTCGTATCAGTGCCGACTAGAAGTGCATTCGGTGTGTCCTACTGGCGTCACTGGCTCATCATACTTCTGCGATCCCAATCAAAAAAAAGGTTTCATTTTGCGCTTCAAAAATCCATAAGGCGCTTTTGATTGTGGACGTTACACGTATGGGTTCGTATACGTGGACGAAGGGAATCCAAATCCCCAGTGCTCGGTGTCACTCTTCAGCCGTGAGCCGTGTATGAACGCAAGCAATAAACGTTCTTGACTGGGTGACCAAATGGTGTACCGAGAGCGCAGTTCGGCGGACCGTCGACGCACCGCAGCGCGTTTATCAGCCGGAGAAACGAAGTGTGTGCGGACTATAGGCTGTTGTTCCGTGGTTTAAATCCGCGTATAAAAAAACAAAACAATACTTGTATAAAAACGTAGGCGTAAATTGTGTATTTCAGGTATTGAAACGGGTGTCCTACTGCAGGGTTACGGTGGTGGAAAGTGCTTCGATGTGCGTCTCCTTATTCCGTGGGAATTGATAGTGCGATTCGTAGTAGCGCTGATTTCTCCGTAATAATTCGCCTTGGCGAACATTTGACGCAAATCCCCAAAAAGAAACCTCCCGAAAGGTCGTCCAAAGCAGCTGTCAGTAGATATCTCCCATCCTCCAGGCGACCCGACGTTAAATCCCACCGATGACGCTCCGGTCTCTCTTCACTTTCTCCGGTATGAGGGCTCCTCTAGTCTCGGACCAGACAGACCTATTCACTTTCTCTGGTATACGGGGGGGGGTTCTAGGTCTAGGTCTAGGTCTAGGTCTAGTCTCGGACCAGGCGTCTCTTTACTTCGTCTCTTTTGCCCTGATGTAAACTCGGGATGTCCAAATGATCTGGCGAAACAGCACAGCAACAACCACCGTGTTCACAATATATATTCAAAAAAAAACGACCTATAGCTACACCGACTCCAAACACACGGAAGAAGAGCGAACACACACACACACACACAGGGGGGTGATGGATGTGTCGGTCGCCGCGAGTCGAAGCGCGTCGGGATGGATGCGGGATGCGGTCCTCTCCCGGTGCCGAGCTGCGGAGACTGGTGACAATAACCCGGAACGCTGCAGACTCTCCCGGCACGGCCCGCCCCCACGGCCCGCCCCCTGCCACCCCGCCAGCCAATCACCGAGCAGCAGGGGGGGGGGGGGGGGGGGGGGCAGAGACCGTTCCCACGGGTTGACCAATCATTGGTAATTGAGGACTGTTACCATAGAGACGCACGGCGTCCCAGCGTCTGAAAACACGCTGTTTATTAGTGATGGGGGGTCTTATAGTCTTAATGTTCTACATAATGATTGCAGCGAAATGCTGATTGCGATGTTTATTTAGGCCTTAGAAGACCAATATATGTTATATACGAGGATTACGAGGATGCATGATGGATCTACATATATTGTATATAGTGTTGTTTATTACACAGTTTTTTTACAGGTCACCTAATTATAGGTGTAATATTCCCACAACAACAAACAAAGTAAAAGTTCAGGACTTGTGGCTCATTAGAGTTAATTATTATGCATGCTGTAATTGACAGCATGCATTACTTACATTCTGAAACATGTCCTTAAAAAACAATACATCAAAAAGATTATAAACAATGTGGCAAACTATACCTGCCACCATGTTTAGAATGCATGATTTCTTGAGTGACCTTCATATCTGCTACGTGAGTCATCTCCTCCCCACAAAATAGCATCAACATCAATTTCTGTAAAAATGTCACCACAATTTCTGGGAAGTGCAAAATGAACAGCGAGCGTGAGGATGTCCTCGTCAGCCCCACCCTTCCTCTTCGTCAGCTGCACCCTTCCTCTCTGTCAGCTGCACCCTTCCTCTTCATCAGCTGCACCCTTCCTCTCTGTCAGCCCCACCCTTCCTCTTCATCAGCTGCACCCTTCCTCTTCGTCAGCTGCACCCTTCCTCTTCATCAGCTGCACCCTTCCTCTCCGTCAGCTGCACCCTTCCTCTCTGTCAGCTGCACCCTTCCTCTCTGTCAGCTGCACCCTTCCTCTCTGTCAGCTGCACCCTTCCTCTTCATCAGCTGCACCCTTCCTCTTCATCAGCTGCACCCTTCCTCTTCGTCAGCTGCACCCTTCCTCTTCGTCAGCTGCACCCTTCCTCTTCATCAGCTGCACCCTTCCTCTTGGCTCCTCCGTCTCACTGACCCAGACCAGCCCTAACCCCCCCTCCCTCACGGACCGACCAGCATCACACATCATTCCATAATAAGCCGGTGCTGGGAAGTGGGGGGGTGATGCAGCACTCAAGGTATGCCAGCTCTGATAAGAGCTCCCCGTATTACCTCCGTCTGGCCTCCAAGAAATCCATCCAGAGCCAGGTCATCAATTCTGAACCTATCTGATTGCTCACCAATCCCCCGGCAGTGGCTCCCTGTCCCTGTCCGAGTCCCTGCTTTGACAATCTCCCCGTGACTTGCACTTTGCTTGCTCTTCAAACGCAGCAGAAGTGCCTTGAAGGCAAATGGGTGCATAATATACAGTAGGTCGTCTTTCAGGTGGTTTTGGAAACTGCAGTACATACAGGAGGAGGAGGAGGAGGAGGAGGAGGAGGAGGAGGAGGAGGAGGAGGAGGAGAAACAGCAGAGGAGGCTGAAGGAAGAGAAGTCGGATGAGGAGATTGGAGGAGGAGGTGCAGGAGGTTGGAGGAGGAGGAGGAGGAGGAAGAGGAAGAGGCTGAAGGAAGAGAAGCCGGATGAGGAGATTGGAGGAGGAGGCGCAGGAGGTTGGAGGAGGAGGAGGAGGGGGAGGAGAAGGAGGAGGAGAAGGAGGAGGAGGAGCAGCAGAGGAGGCTGGAGGAAGAGAAGACGGATGAGGAGATTGGAGGAGGAGGCGCAGGAGGTTGGAGGAGGAGGAGGAGGAGGAGGCTGGAGGAATAGAAGCCAGATGAGGAGATTGGAGGAGGAGGCGCAGGAGGTTGGAGGGCGCAGGAGGTTGGAGGACGCAGGAGGTTGGAGGAGGAGAAGGAGGAGGAGGAGGAGGAGGAGGAGGTGGGGGAGAAGCAGGCGGATGAGGAGGCTGGAGGAGGAGTACTTGCTAAGAACTGTACAACTCTGCTCTAAAACACCAGGAACACGTTGTCCCCAACACAAAGTCAACTCTCTCACTAGCTTCTCTCAGAACCGTGTTTCTTCATCAACACTTTGGGAGTAAACTTTATTGATTGTGTGGTTAAATGCTGTGTGGTTCCAAACGGTGAAGGCACAGATGAACTATTAATCACTACAGTGAGAGCTGTGTGCGCCACAAGCAATGTGGGAGGCAGGAGGCAGGAGGCAGGAGGCAGGAGGCAGGAGGCAGGAGGCAGGAGGCAGGAGGCAGGAGGCAGGAGGCAGGAGGCAGGAGGCAGGCAGGCAAACAATCCATTTGATTAGTTGATAAGCATGACTGGTGTTTACTGTGGTGTGATTAGGATGCGCCCAATATGCAGAAGATTGGACACAAGTGTGCGTTGTGAAAACACTCAGCTGTTCCAATCCCCCAAGACATCACGCGGAGGGCACATCAAACCATGAATTATGGATGTGTGGGCCTAGAGGAAGAGGATTGCAGGGGAATTTGGTTTTGTGTAGGCGATCTACTGTATAATAAATCACCAGTCTGCATCAACCAGTGCCTTTGCATAGAGAGTCATCGGTTGACAAAATTTATATTTTGATTTAAAAAATCGAAAGAAAGAAAAAAACACTTTAGAAGCACTTTACATTAGTTTACGCAGTATTAATTGACCATTAGTTAAAGGTCTGGTAATCACTTACTAGTATAATAGTATTCATGTTTCCTAACGACGATAGTTAATAAATTGTTTAAAAGGCTTAGAGGTAACCTTAACCCTAACCCACTACCCACTAACCCTAACCCCTATGCTAATGCTGTATAATAATGCTTATGCTTATGTTAATTAATGGTTTATTAATGTACCCTTATTGTAAAGTGTGACCCAAAAGCAGCACATTGCTTGACATTATAAAAATGGCTTGAGATGTTTTCTTAGCCTGGGTTACGGTGTTATATAAAGGGTTTGGAGAACAGGCCTTGTGTTAAACCTCAATCAAAACTCACTCCCTTCTCCTTCTCCTCTGTGGTATTTTAGTAAGTAGTCATCATCTCATTTGGGCTAACTCTGCTGTCTGTCAGCACACAGAGCTGGAAGAAAACGCTGCCCGGTTACATTTTGTTCCGAATGCAAAGTGAACTCCATTTAATTGAGCGAACTTCGAGTCTCCGCGCAACAAACAGCAAAGTAACAGGGGGGAGGGGGGGAGAAGAAAGAATCGATGGCAAGTAGAGGCATGGAAAAAAGAGATAGCATTGATTGATCTGCCATTGATTCACAGGATCACCGCGCCGCGGCCTCGGGGCAGAAAACGCACACTGTCTGCCAAGCGGCCAGGATGAATCTGAGAAGGTGTCAAGTTGTTAGAGGACACAGGGAGGGGGTAGAGAGAGAGAGGGGGGGGGGGGCTCAGCTCAGACAGGTGAGGAAGGGAGGCTGGAGCAGGGCAAGGGCATAGAGTCTGGAATAGATGAGGAGGCTGCAGAAATAGATGAGAGAGGCTGATAAATAGATGAGAGAGGCTGGAGAAATAGATGAGGAGGCTGATAAATAGATGAGAGAGGCCGGATAAATATATGAGGGAGGCTGATAAATAGATGAGAGAGGCTGATAAATACATGAGAGAGGCTGATAAATACATGAGAGAGGCTGGAGAAATAGATGAGAGAGGTTGATAAATAGATGAGAGAGGCTGATAAATAGATGGGAGAGGCTGGATAAATAGATGAGAGAGGCTGATAAATAGATGAGAGAGGCTGATAAATAGATGGGAGAGGCTGATAAATAGATGAGAGAGGCTGATAAATAGATGGGAGAGGCTGGATAAATAGATGAGAGAGGCTGATAAATAGATGGGAGAGGCTGATAAATAGATGAGAGAGGCTGATAAATAGATGGGAGAGGCTGGATAAATAGATGAGAGAGGCTGGAGAAATAGATGAGGAGGCTGATGACAAATAGATGAGAGAGGCTGATAAATAGATGAGAGAGGCTGATAAATAGATGAGAGAGGCTGGATAAATAGATGAGAGAGGCTGGATAAATAGATGAGAGAGGCTGATAAATAGATGAGAGAGGCTGATACATAGATGAGAGAGGCTGGATAAATAGACGAGAGAGGCTGGATAAATAGACGAGGAGGCTGATAAATTGACGAGGAGGCTGATAAATAGATGAGAGAGGCTGATAAATAGACAAGGAGCATGATAAATAGATGAGAGAGGCTGGATAAATAGATGAGAGAGGCTGATACATAGATGAGGAGGCTGATGAATAGACAAGGAGCATGATAAATAGACGAGGAGGCTGATGAATAGACGAGGAAGCTGATAAATAGATGGGAAGGCTGATAAATAGACGAGGAGGCTGATAAATAATAGGAGGCTGATAAAAAGACGGGGAGCCCTTAGAGGTTGACGTGGGAAGGACGAGGCCAGACTAATGGGGATACAATTCTGCTCAAAGTTGAACCCAAATGCGACACTTTTGAGAAAGCAAAGGGTAGGTGATACAGACATGTTTGACATCCTTTGAAGTTTGGGTGATTAAACAGTATTGGACCTCCAAGGTGGACAGACAGACAGACAGACAGACAGACAGACAGACAGACAGACAGACAGACAGACGACATTTAAATCCTGCTGTTTTCAGTGGGAACAGTTGAGCAGTTTTGTATAAAAGCTGTGGGCCATTCGTGAGCGGACCCATGACCCAGAATTTAGATGTATTGATTATGATAGACGGTGGATATCACAGGGACACTATGCAAAACATGCTCTGCAGAGAGAAGTAGCAGAGAGACAGACAGACAGAGACAGACAGACGAGAACCCAGAGAGACAGACAAGACATCAAGAGGCAAATATATAAGAATCCGACACAACACAAATTATTCATATTGATATTACAATATCTTCTTCTTGCTTTACATTAAAGGCCAATGCTTGGATTTCAAGCCAGTAAGCCAAGGAAGTCCACGTAGTCTCTAGTTGATATTGATAGAGGCGTCACATGCTTTACGGCACGGTAAAAATACCCTCTTCAGTGGGTAGGGGGTCCTGTGGACGGGGCATCAAAGACCATGGAGGAGGAAGCGTCACAGACGGCGAGGGTGTCAGTCCTCTCATCGGAGGTGTGAGAGGCCGGCTCTCCCTTCCTGCCTCGTGGAGACCAGCCCTGCCTCCGGACTTTCTGCTAACACAGGAGCGAGGCAGCAGGCCTTGTTTTCCATATTTTATTTGTATTATTATTTTTTAATTATCTTGAGCAGAGCGTGTGACAGTAACACAGTTTCCTTCAGGATTGAACTAGATAAAATACTCTCTGGTGATCACGACTAACACAACGTATTCACACTACAGTCCTCTTACTATGACTGCTACTGTTAGCACTTGTTAACACTGAACACTTTACAAAGACTTACAGACAACTCTGATACACCCCATGAATGAACGGGTGTTGGAGCATCTTGCTCAATGATGCTTAGAGGTAGCCTGTGGCACACTGGGGTTGGAACCCACAACCACACAACACACTTCATTCATCCCCAAGTGGGGAACTGGGTTGGTCTCAGAGACATTACAGCACAACAAGAGGACATAATCATTGAGTACACACAACATACAAACTACTAAAACGCTGCAGTAAAGCATTTGATGTCGGTGTCAGGACAGAACAATCGTATTGCTCACAGCAGGGCAGTTCAATGAATCGATTTTAACGTGGTTAAAATGTGTGAATTTGAATTTGGAATTTTGAATGAAAGCTGAATGCAAATGAACAGGACATATTCGAGAGATCGTTTGCATTCGGCCAAAAAAGCGCCAGCGTAGCCACATCTCGGCTGAAACCCACAGAGGGGAAGCCGAGTTGAGTCTGTCATCCGTTGAGTCACGCTGCTCTTTGTGTCCTCAGAGTCAGCAGGTGGTCTGGGCAGGGCTGCCAAGAACATTGTTCATGGTGTCTAAGAGCTTTATGTTCCAGCTCCTCTCTTTCTCTCCCCTTCACATGATGCAGGTCCACCGTCTGCGCTGGTGTCCCTGGCAGGTGCTACTGTCTCCTGACACTTCAGCCCAGTTCAGCTGATTTGAGCTGGTTTCGAGTTACCGGGTTTGTTGTCGTATTTCCCCTTGGAGAGGACAACCTCGAGGGGCCCACCCTCCGTCTGAGAGTCAGGGAGGAGGTGGTCTGGATGTTGTCAGGCGACCAACAAACCGCATGGCGAGGTCCGGCCCTCGGTCTGGCCCTATCTAGGACGCCCGTGGGGCGCACGATGTTGGCGCACGACCAGCGGCCCAGATGGTCAAACAGGAGAGCAAACGCGTTCGAATTATGAACGTGATGGTTGATCTGATTTAAATAGAGGCTGACATCGTCGCTGGGAGCTTTAACAGTGCCGGCACAAAAAAATAACTAATACAACTTGGAGGTTCAGTCGCATTGATCAACACATCCGCCGTTAATCTGTCCTGCGTTTGTTGCGTCCGTAGCCAAGTCACTTATCTGAACTATTACTACTAACTACTACTAACTACTAACTCGTCTAGTAAATTCCCTCCCAGCGTCGCGTGGGAGGGAACACCTAGGTCAGTTCATTTGAGGTTGGGGATGGTTGAACACTTTATGTGTCTCCCCATCTCCGTGGAGTGGGGCTGGTGGACGGAGGAGGGACAATCATCCTCTGCTTCACGCCCAGCTCAGCTCTGCCCAATTTTGCAGCTCCTCTCGCCAGTGATGGAGCACTATCAGTTCTGACAGCTCCCGGGAGCCACTGGGGTTTGAGTGCTGCCGCCTTTTCACCCGCCTTGCACCCGGAACACACACACACACACACGCACGCACGTGCACACAAACACACACATACACAAACACACAAACACACACACACAGTATCTCACAAACACACACACACACACACACACATACAAACACACACAGGCACGGGTGACGAGTAGCACTCACATACACACACTGACACACAAGACAAGCAGAGATGCACATTGGCACAGGCATGCACACACACACACACACACACACGCACACACACACACGCACACACACACACACACACACACACACAATAACACAGTCTACCTCCTCCTGCCTGTCTGTAGAAAAGATGAGGGTTTGGAAATGATAGGCGGAACAAAAGCTGTCAGAGAGGGGGAAGAAAGGCAGCGGTGAGCCTATGGACCCGGGACAATGGGATGCTCTGTCCCCCGGCTTCATTATTATTGGCTTGTGTTTCGTTTGAAACAGACAGCGAATCACATTAGAGGCAACCTCTCATCAGCACCCCTCCAGCTCCCGCCGCTCCGTTTCCTGGAAGCGATCACCATGCTGAAAGTGTCTCATTGGCTTGGCTTCTCGGCCCAATTACTCCCCTCCGCTCGGCACACACACACCGTGCCGTACTACCGCTTTGCCTGGGACAGCTCACATGTGAACCAGAGGTACCAAGGTTTCTGTTCATCCTGTTGGAAACATCGGTGTGCCTCGGTTAGCGCAACGACGTGATGCCATGGTGTGACCACGAGGAAATAGCATGGAAATATAGTACTGAAAATATAATTATGATTGTGTGTATGAATGACTAATAATTATAACCTGTGTATATATATATATCATTTTTTGGAAAATGTATAATAACAGTGTTGGTTTTGAAACGACTCCTGTATTCCATCCGATCATTCCTCTGGATTCTTGGTGAGAGAGAGATGGGGCCTTGCCGACCGGGTCAGAACCCACTCAGAGCAAAGAACCCCCCCCCCCCCCTCGGTCACCGGGGAGGAGAAGCTAAATGGAGGAGAGAGGACCCAGCATGCAATTAGCCCGAGTTAGAGGATGAAGCTTGGCACAATTAAATAGTCCATTTCTCATTTCACCGGGGTTCTAATTGACTTTCACACTCGGGCTTTATCGAGATCAGCTCTGTAAGAAAAGGGATGCAGGAGAGGCTTTTAATGGCAGCCGCCCCCCCCCCCCCCCCCCCCCCCCCCCTCGTGTAAAATTGCATGTGTGGGTCTTCAGCTGTATGTCTGTGAGGAGTTGCTCCAAGACGAGTGTTCTAGAAGCTGCGGTGGTGTGTGAGCCAGATGGCGGCCGGCGGAAGGACTTTGTCAGCTTGTGTTTAGCTTGTCAAGGGGGTTCACACGCACACGCATGCTTCAGATTTTACCACTTTGCTGTACACATTTTCTCACGTTCTTCTCGACCCCATTACGTCTCATATTCCTTTGTCTTCTACTTCTTTTCCTTTCTCCACATTTTCGAGAAACTAACCGCGACTCCATTATTCCCATACGCATACAATTCATTCATTCACCTTGGACACTCCTCCCCTGTTCAACTCTGACCTAAAGAAGAAGAAGACTCTCTCTTATCTAGGAGTGAGTGAGACCTTCCCTTTATCTCACTCCTTCCCGTCTACTCTCTCTCTGCTCCGGCTCCGTTTAAAGGTTGACTGCCTCTCTCTCCTCGCCGTCTGCCCATCTGTCACTCAATCTTTGTGCGCAAATCCCTGCTTCTTCTTCCTCCCCCCCCCCCTCCCCCCCCTGGCTAAATTATTAAATTCAGATGGCATTTTGTTCTAGTGTTTGGGCGGTAGAGGTACCGCCTGGTGGTCTGTAGCCGCTCTACGTCTCGTCTAGAAGGCCAAACCATCACAGTCACTGCACTGTATTGTACATGTACATTTAACACATTTAGTACATATCCTCTTCTACAAGTCACTTTCTGTTCTTTTTTAAATATATATTATATTATTATTATATATATTAGATATATTTATATTTTTAATTGTATATATTATTTTTTTGGTGATGTTTTGTAGATGTATACTACGGGAGGGAATGGGGAGTAAGCATTCCAATGTACCTGTCGCAAATGGCCAATAAGAATATCTTGTAACTTGTATGTTGTATGACTCAGCCCCCCTCACCACCATGCCAAACAGCTTTTACTGTTTCCCTTTCACATTCATTTTATGTCGCTTGGCTCTAATTGAGTGTCGTGTGAAGAGGGTTTAAGCTTCTGTTCTCTCTGGGGGGGGGGGGGGGGGGGGGGGTAGGGGGGCAGGGGGGGGGGGGGAGTCAGGGTTTCACAACTAGAAATCAATTCTTCCAGACAAGCGTCTCTCTCTCTCTCTCTCTCTGTGAGAGAGGCGCCCTTATGATTTGATCATTTGCTCGGTGAAGAGGTAGAGAGGTCTCTCTCTCTCTCTCTTTATTCCTATGTGTTATGTCTTATGAATGCACCAGACATCACATACACACACACACACACACACACACACACACACACACACACACACACACACACACACACACACACACACACACACACACACACACACGGTAGGTGGTGTGTGTGTGTACCGCCGCTGTCATAGTTAGCAACACTGCTGGGAATAATACGCCATGTGCTATTAAAGCCCCGGTCCATAGCGACGGCTCCAGAAGAACAGGAACACAAACAGCTGTGACGTCACCGGGTGGCCCCCTGCCGCTCCGAGCTGGGGGGGGGGCTGCTTCGGATTCAGCTTTACTTGGTTGGTTTTGTTGATATTCAATTGTTTTTTTTCTGTCGCTTGTGTCTCTTTTGACTGTCTTGTTGTTGTTATATATATAAAAAAGAATAATAATATATATATATATATATATATATGCAGTATATATATATATATATATATATATATATATATATATATATATATATATATATATATATATATATATATGAATATCAAACAGTCTACTGTAAATTTCCAATAACCACATAAAACAATCGATTCCAAAAAGAAAGCTATCGTGCAGACTGAGCAGGCAATTATATTTCCAGTTTGAATCAATGAATCAACGAAGCCTTTTTTCTGATCGGCACATCGGCTTAGAATAAAAAAAATTAAAGGAACGTTCATCCAAATTCACAAAAGAGGAACTTCTGTAGTAAACAACAGGACGCCAACATGTGGTAAGACAGACACCTACGCAGACTAATCATTTCTCCTGTTGCATCTTGCATTTTAATGGAGCACCCACGTCGACGTCAGCACAGAACCACCCAGTGTAGCACAGAACCACCCAGTGTAGCACAGAACCACCCAGCGCAGAACCACCCAGCGTAGCACAGAACCACCCAGCGTAGCACAGAACCACCCAGCGCAGAACCACCCAGCGCAGAACCACCCAGCGTAGCACAGAACCATCCAGCGCAGAACCACCCAGCGCAGAACCACCCAGCGCAGAACCACCCAGCCTAGCGCAGAAGGGTTCTGCTCCCTCGCTTGTCTCGCACAAATGACCAACCTGTAAATCTAATGCATCACCTCTGTGGCGTGGAGACGACGCCACAGCTCCTTCAAAGAGCAGATCCCATTTGAATAATAGTGCCAATAAAAGCCCACAGTATACTGCAGCATCCCCTCCCTGACAATGGCATACCCTCCGGGGCCTCTCCAGCCCTCCTCCCCCGGAGCCACGGCTCTCCGCCCCTCCGGGAGCACCTATATGCTCCGACCGCAAGCAAATGGAGGCAATCTGTTGCCTGGGCAACAGACTTCTATCTCCCGGGCCGGGCCTTCTGTCATGCAAATCCAAAGAAGACCAAGACGAAGGTGAAGACAGGGTGAAAAGTTAAGGCTGGGCCGATCTTCCCACTTCCTGTGATGATTGGGGGGGGGGGGGGGGGTGTAGTACTCCTCTCCAGACGACAGACAGCCTTGTCAGTTTGTCTGCTCCGTCTCTCTGATGTATGAGAATATATCAGACATGGAGTGGGGTGGGTGGGGGGTGGGGGGTGGGGGGTGGGGGGTTCTCAGCGTAATCTAAGGTCAACTGTCGTACTCCCCCTGGTTAGAAAACATAAAAAAAATATTTAAAAAAACATAATACCCTCTTGGAACACTTTCATTCTATGCAAAAAAAATCTGGATGCATTGTTCTTTCATCTCAAAAGCTCTGAGTAATAGAGAGAGAAGCAGGAAGCAGGTCAGAGAGAGTGGGAGAGAGAGAGAGAGAGAGTGGGAGAGAGAGAGAGAGAGAGAGAGAGAGAGAGAGAGAGAGAGAGAGAGAGAGAGAGAGAGAGAGAGACCCTGAGACCCCGAGACGGGGTGTTTCTTCCTCGGTGGCCTGAGAGTCCCCTTCCTTTCTAATGGAAGGGGAGCAGATGGGACACACTTTCCTACACCTTAAGGTTCAAGGCAATTTCCCCTCGGTGTCTGTGAAGTTCCAGGATTGCTTCCCCGTCCTCCCAGCCGCTCTTCAAAGGGGCTTGAGTTTGTTCAGCGGCCAGACGCATGGACACACGCAGGCACACACACACACACGCACACACACACGCGTGCACACGCTGACACGATGTGTGTGTGCAAGCACATGCATGCTCACAGACACGATGGTTGTGCATGTGCACACACACACACACACACACACACACACACACACACACACATGTACAAGCACAACATGGACAGAACATCACACAACATGAGTGCAATGTCACATGCACACACACACACATACACACACACACATATACATACACACCAGGGAAATGTCACACACACGCGTGCACACACACATATGCATACACACAAGCGCAATGTCACGCATACACACACACACACACACACAAACAGAGGTTGCCTGATACCTGAATCCTCGGACTAATGAAGTGTTATCTTATATGTGATGGAGTGGTCCAATTTGTTTGAGTGGAACATCATGAAGACGAAGGTTTTCATTAAAAATTAAGTATGTTATGTTTTTTTGCAAATGATTAGAGGTGAAAGTGAAAAGTTGTTATGTAATAAATGAGGTATGGGTTTTGAGATAGTGTTTTCTGGCATATATGCTCTATTGTTCCCAGCCCAATAATCAACTGCTGGAAAATTCCTCTCTTGTTCACAATAGAAGAGGAAGAAATACATTCAGATTCTAGTTCATTCTATTGTTTGAGGCGGAGCTGAAGGAGCAGGTGCTGACCGACCGGCGGAGGAAGTAATAAAACATTACCAGCCTATTGTTTACTGGCCCATTAACAAACAAACATCAGGCTCCATTTAACTAAATACTGCTGACAGAGAATACCCTCATCAATCACCATGGCAACCCTCCACATTAATTAATATAGTGCTGGAAGCTTAAGGGATGAGGTCAGGGGGGAAGGGGAGGGGGGGTTGGCAGAGAGAAAGAGAGAGAGGGAGAGGGAGAGAGAGAGAGGGAGATAAGGGTCAACGTAAAGGGTTCTATTCTACGGTTGTACAACAACTGCTGTTTATCTGATGCTAATAGGGTGAGGCAGAGTGAGGCAGAGTGAGGCAGAGCGAGGCAGAGTGAGGCAGA
>CM051017.1:3991008-4096008 GCA_027704905.1 Muraenolepis orangiensis
GGTCCCCCTGGGAGCCTCCTCGCCGCCTCGGGGCCTCAGAAAGCCTATTTACAACAAGCTGTGCTTGTTACTTTCATCGGTAAAATAGAGCACGGAGCTCTTTCACTGAGGGGGTTTGTTGTTGTTTTTTTGTGCTTTTGGCTTTTGGAGGGTTGTTATTGCCAACCTGCCGACTCCATTGTGCTCAGCGGCGCGGGGAAAGTCTTGCTGTCCGCGATGGTCCGGGAGAGACAGAGAGGTGGAGGAAGAATGGGTCCTAACACCTTTTCCACAGACCCCCCCCTCCGGACCGGGGTATCCGAGAGTCCCCCCCCCAGAGAGTGGAGGGCACCTGAACCTTTCCATCCTTTGATCCGTAGCCGTATTCCATCAAGGTCAATTAGAGTCCGACCCGGTCTCTCTGGACGCGTCTGTCATAATCTATTGGGTTCGGCACACGCCGGACACTGAAGGAGAGGACAGGAAATCAATGCAGGGCAGGATTGGTCCACCGGGGGCCCCAGGGGGGGAGGACGTCTTATGCAGGGGCCAACGCTCTACCAAGGGTCTCCATTTACTGCTTATTTGGGGGGCCGTCAATTTGAATTGGATCAAACAGCCTCGGAAAAAAAAAACTAAATGAGAAGGAAGAGCTAGTCCTGACTCCCTGAGCCCGCGACACTCAACCCACCACAACCCTAAACATTGAGCCGTTACTATTGGCTTCACACATGCATATACATGTGCATGTACACAGATACACAGGCTCAATACACAATACTACAAGGAAAGCGGTAGGTTGTGTTTCAGAAACTCTCGGGAGAAAACCCGCTAACAACGAGCTATGACTAGGTTCAAATCGTCAAGATACCCGTTCAGGATACGCTCCCGAAGCAGGGAAATCAAAACACAAAATATGGAATGAGATGAAGGATCTTTCCAATCAGAAGGTTGACTTTAGTTGAGTCTCTCTAACCTGCAGGGAGCGGGGGGGGGAGATGGGTGGGGGGGTAATCAAGGTCAACTGCTCCTTGACAACGCTGCCATCTGTCAGGTATTATCATTTCATTACCGTCCCACGTCCGCGGCCACCGCTGGGTCCTCGGGTGACTCCATTTACATAGTAACTATTGATTCATGGTCTGAACGGGACAATCATTCTCACACAATTACCTCGTAATGTTGCAGTAGAAGTGAGACAGATTTTAGCTGTCTATGATGAGCCCGGATTTGCATGTGTGTGTGTGTGTGTGTGTGTGTGTGTGTGTGTACATGAGCCTGTGTGTGTGTGTGTGTGTGTGTGTTCATGATTCTGTGTGTGTGTGTGTGTGTGTGTGTGTGTGTGTGTGTGTGTGTGTGTTTGTGTGTGTGTGTGTGTAAACATGAGCCTGTGTGTGTGTGTGTGTGTGTGTGTGTGTGTGTGTGTGTGTGTGTGTATAAACATGAGCCTGTGTGTGTGTGTGTGTGTGTGTGTGTGTGTGTGGTGTGTGTGTGTGTGTGTGTGTTGTGCGTTGATGATTCTGTGTGTGCGTGTGTGTGTGTGTGTTTGTGCGTTGATGATTCTGTGTGTGTGTGTGTGTGTGTGTGTGTGTGTAAACATGAGCCTGTGTGTGTGTGTGTGTCTATCTAAACAGGACACGGTTCTGTATGAATACCTCTTTGTTCCAATTTGTCAGTATTCTTTTTATTGTGTTTCACCTTGGCTAGGTCACTATTATTGTGAATTGATTGATCTGTTCTCAATCAAGCCGCCTGGTTAAAGATCGGCGAGATACACAAACAGGCGACCGATGGTCCGATCCGGTCCCTCACCCCCGAGCGTGGAGAACAAAAGAGGAAAGGAACATAACCGAGTGGAGGGAAAATCCACCTCGAAAATCCATAAAGCGTTCCATCACAAGCAGCGCGTGGGCTTTATGAATGTGGGGCGAGGCCTTGAGACCACCTTGACGGCAGGGCGGCGCCATTAGTTCCCCTGTTAGTCGAACACTTTGTTAAACAAAGTCTCAACTGTTTATCAGACAAGGTGAGAGATGCACAGGAATCCACCTGAAAGACAAGCAGTGTCACATAAAGGATACAGCCGAGAGAGAGAGAGAGAGAGAGAGAGAGTGTGGGGGGGGGGGGGGGGGGACAGATGAGAGAGAGGGGGGGGGGGACAGATGAGAGAGAGGGGGGGGGACAGATGAGAGAGAGGGGGGGACAGATGAGAGGACGCAGCTCTGCCAAAATAAACCCTCCACGGGAAAACAAAATATTCTGTGAAATGAAACTCTTGCATCCTCTTCCAAAACGGCTGCAACCTTCATCTATTCTCTCGAGTGTCAGATAAGTGGCGCCGAGATGGAAGACTTGTGGGTGGAGTTGAGCTTCAGCGGGTGAAGTTCACACACACACACACACCACACACACACACACACACACACACACACACACACACACACACACACACACACACACACACACACACAGGACCCCCGCTCCACACTACCGCTCTCACAACACATTGCATGCTAATTTGATTGGCTCAGTCTCCGTGGACGCGGGTCAGGAACGCCTCCAGACGGAGATCCTCCCCGATGACAGACCCAGTCCGGTCCGTTTTCTAATTGTATATTCCTGGGCTAATTATGCCTTCATGGCATAGGTGGACAGAGATGGGTCGAGAGAGAGAGAGAGAGAGACTGACACGTAGCCACAGGAAGGGACTTTAACCTGCGGGTTGAGCCAGAGAACCGGTCCTTCGACAGCCTCATCGCCACTGGGAGTCACTCACCGCCCTGTTTACTTAGTACATTTCATTACATTACATTAAAGTCATTTAGCAGACGCTTTTATCCAAAGCGACTTACAATAGTGAGTTTAAACAAAGGAAGGTAAGAGAACAACTCGTCACCAGAAGTCAAAAGTGCATTTGATTTCTAACAAGTCTCCAAGAACTGAACCAGTGCTTCAGGTAAAAGTACAGTAAGGTAAAAGTACAATAAGTTGGCAAACAATATATAACAATATCTAGAAGAATATCTACCGAACAATCTACTTAGATAATCGACTTAACACTACGAGAAAGGATCCGGGTAGTGTGTCCTGAAGAGATGGGTTTTCAGCCTGCGGCGGAAGATGGGGAGTTTGTTCCACCAATTTGGGGCCAGGACAGAGAACAGCCGTGACCGCGTAGTGGTAATGGATGCTTTTATATAGCGCTTTTATCCAAAGTGCTTTACAAGTCATGCCTCACATTCTCCCATTCATACACACATTCAACCACCGACGGCGGAGTCAGCCATCAAGGAGACAGCCAGTACGACAGGAGCAGTTAGGGTTAGGGTGTCTTGCTCAAGGACACCTCGACAGTTTCTTCTAGGAGGAGCCGGGGATCGTCGTCGGGCCCCCTGGCCCCAGGGTCAGGAGGTCTGGGCCAGCTGCCGGCTCCGGGTCGGCTCTTTTCTGGTACTCTGGAGCTGCTCTGGGTCTCTCGGTCATGAAGGGAGCTCCGTGCTTCAGAATGTGGACACGGAGAGAGGGCCGGATAAAACTCTCCAGTGATCTCATTTAACAACCCGTTTGTGTGGGCCAGTGCGTGTGTGAGTGTGTGTGCAAGTGTGTGTGCGAGTGTGTGCGTGCGTGTGTGTGTGTGTGTGTGCAAGTGTGTGTGCGAGTGTGTGCGTGTGTGTGTGTGTGTGTGTGTGTGTGTGTGTGTGTCCATGTGTGTATGTGTGTTTTCATTCAGTAATCACAGATGAGAGATGTGCACATCAAACAAGATGAACGCGCTCCCTCTATGCAGTAGCCTCATAAACACACCCCCCCCCCCCCCCACACACACACACACAGACACACACACACACACACACACACACACACACACACACCCCACACACACACACACACACACACACACACACACACACACACAAAAAGTAACAGGCAATGAATAAAAGAGAATTTTATAGAGGGGCGTCTGTCGGGGGGTGGGAGGGCTATGAAAGATGGAGGAGAAAGGTTTGTGTGTGTGTGTGTGTGTGTGTGCGTGTGTGTGTGTGTGTGTGTGTGTGTGTGTGTGTGTGTGTGTGTGTGTGTGTGTGTGTGTGTGTGTTGTATGTAGTGTGTGTGTGGTGTGTGTGTGTGTGTGTGTGTGTGTGTGTGTGGTGGTCCTGGAGGCCTATTCTAAAAGAGACGTGTTGGTATTTAAATGTGGGAGGAGTCACAGGTGGGCAGGTCTGACAGATGCTTTGATGTGGCAGATGGGGGAGGAAGAGGGTGGAGGTGTTGGGCGGAGGGGAGGGGGGTGAGAGGGGTGAGGGGGGTGAGGGCGGGGAGGGGCGAGGGGAGGGGGGTGAGAGGGGCGAGGAGGGTGAGAGGGGTGAGGGCGGGGAGGGGCGGGCAGGGAGGGGAGGGGGGTGAGAGGGGTGAGGGGGGTGAGGGCAGGGAGGGGAGGGGGGTGAGAGGGGCGAGGGGAGGGCAGGGAGGGGAGGGGGGTGAGAAGGGTGAGGGGGGTGAGGGGGGTGAGGGCGGGGAGGGGCGAGGGGAGGGCAGGGAGGGGAGGGGGGTGAGAGGGGTGAGGGGGGTGAGGGGGGTGAGGGCAGGGAGGGGAGGGGGGGAGGGGGGTGAGGGGAGGGCAGGGAGGGGAGGGGGGTGAGAGGGGTGAGGGCAGGGAGGGGAGGGGGGTGAGAGGGGCGAGGGGGGTGAGGGGTGAGGGCGGGGAGGGGAGGGGGGTGAGAGGGGCGAGGGGGGTGAGGGGTGAGGGGGGTGAGGGCGGGGAGGGGCGAGGGGAGGGCATGCAGGGGAGGGGGAGGCAGAGGGGAGACGGCGACACCGGCACCTCCTCCTCAGCCGAGGAGGCCAAGAGGAGGAGGAGAACAATGAACAGAGGAGAAGGAGGAGAAGATGAGGAGTGGTCAGAGTGTTCCCAGCAGAGAGGTTGTGGGTTCCAAGCCCCAAAGCCTACAGTCTACCTGGAGGCACCCTTGAGGAAGCTGGCCATCCCATACCTGTACCTTAAAAAGGTCACTGCCTCATCAAGTAGTTAAATAGTTAACATGATGGTCCAAAGTCTTAATCCACATCCAATCAGAACCAAACACAAGAAACCCAGGAACACGTCAAATGCTGAGAAATACAGTTTGACCCAAACCCAGAGCACACTCGACGTAACACGCCTATGAGAAACAAACGTCAGACACACACAAACAAATCTCTGCATGATGTTAGTTTTTTTAGTACCATTGCCAAATAAGGCAGAAATAGGGTGAGGTATAATTTGACAGAGCTAAAGGGGATTATGTACACCGACCGGGAGGCTGTCTCTCCTTGACATCCGCGAGGGAGCCAGTGTTTCTGGAGCCACTTTGAAGTCGAGGCCTTGCTTTCTTCCACGCCGGGGGAACCTCGACACACGATGTTCTCTTATTGAAAACAAATTGGTTTTATTATCGCTGTCGGCCCGCCGCCGTCCAACATGATCTCACATACCAAGCAGCATAGGTGGGCTTGGATGTTCTGAGTAATGCCTGAACCCAGACCCCTTTCATCCCTTCCTCCTCCTCCTCCTCCTCCACTTCCTCCTCCTTAACCCTTCACCTCCTCCTCAACCCTTCATCTCTTCCTCCTCCTCCTCCTCCTTAACCCTCCACCTCCTCCTTCCCCTCCTCCTCCTCAACCATCCACCTCCTCCTTCCCCTCCTCCTCCTCCTCAACCCTTCATCTCTTCCTCCTCCTCCTCCCTTCACCTCCTCCTCCTCCACCTTCCCCCCTCCTCCTCCTCCACCCTCTACCACCTCCTCAACCCTCCACCTCCTCCTCAACCCTCTACCCTCCACCTCCTCAACCCTTTACCTCCTCCTCCTCCTTCACCTCCTCATCCTCAACCCCCCTCCTCCTCAACCCACCACCTCCCCCTTCACCTCCTCCTCCTCAACCCACCACCTCCTCCTCCTCCTCCACCTCCTCCTCCTCCTCCTCCTCCTCCACCTCCTCCCTTAATTTTGTTCAACGGTTAGTCTGTTGTTTTGTATCAAGGTTGATCCTGTGTATCTGGAGGTGACCACGCTGCTCCCCTTTGTTTGTTATCTCTCCCCATCTGGCAGGTTGGAGGTCGGTCCTCGGCAGCAGAGCCGGCCGAGGCCGCAGGCAGACCTCCGATCATCGACTGGGAAAGCTGCCGAAGAAGCACCATTATCGCAATCAATCGCTAGCGACCCTAGCCTCTAAAAATCTAACTCTAACAGGCCCCCTTGCCGCCTCAGCCTCCTAGCTGGTTAGAGGAAGGTTATCACCACCATCAGAGCCGGTCTGGTGAGGTGGGAGAAAGGGTCAACGAGGGAAGGTCAAACACCCCCCCACCCCAACCCCTCACTGGTTGTTGTGTGGTGCGCATAACAGGAGTGTGTTTACAGTCAACGGCCGGGGGGACAGAGGCTTGTGTTTCACCTGGAGGACCAGGATTACTTTAACAACTGCCTCGTCCCTGCTGTGTGAGGGGCCCATGTGGAGGCCCATGTGGAGGCCCATGTGAGAGCCCCATGTGGAGGCCCATGTGGAGGCCCATGTGAGAGCCCCATGTGGAGATCCATATTAGAGGCCCATGTGGAGGCCCATGTGAGAGCCCCATGTGGAGACCCATATTAGAGGCCCATGTGGAGGCCCATGTGAGAGCCCCATGTGGAGACCCATATTAGAAGCCCATGTGGAGGCCCATGTGAGAGCCCCATGTGGAGACCCATATTAGAGGCCCATGTGGAGACCCATGTGAGAGGCCCATGTGGAGACCCATGTGAGGGGCCCATGTGGAGACCCATGTAAGAGGCCCATGTGGAGACCCATATTAGAGGCCCATGTGGAGGCCCATGTGAGAGACCCACAGCACAGCAAGTACAGTACAGCCAAAATAATCCAACCACGTTTAATATATCAATATCCACCTCATGTGGATATTGCTTCTAACAGGCAGCATGCGATATCGCTGTGTAGAAATGTCAAAACGGCAACAAAAAATTGGAATCATTTGTTTTTACCAAGCTTCCCTTCTGAGGGATATGAACAGGCCAAGGAGGGCTAAGTGCCTGTTTGTTCTGCCTGGTGGCCGTCAGGAGGGCGCTCAGCTCTGCCTGCAGGTTGTTTTATCTGCGGGCTGTAAACACCACCCCTGAGGCAGGAGAGGCCGCGGCGGGGTGGGTGGTGCCGGGGGTGGGGTTCCAGCTGTGAGCTCCATCTAGCCACATGCCTCTCTGCTTATTAGGCTCCTTCTGCATGAGATGCACTTCCTGCTCTCTCTATCCAAACAGCAGGAGAGAGCGTCCTCCCCTCACAGCAGCCAGGGCTCTCCACCCTGTCTGCCCCCATCACCCCCCCCCACCCCCATCACCCCATCCACCCCCCACCCCCATCACCCCATCCACCCCCCACCTCCATCACCCCATCCACCCCCACCTCCATCACCCCGCACGCTGCAGCTGTGGTCCACAACACTCTGCCTGTGGTGGGGAGCTGTGTTTCCTGCAAGCTTTCCTCCAGTTTATGGCGGTTGCTGCTGGAAGATTGAATGACCGATTTAATGACTTGTAGATAATAAAGAAAAAGATCTTACTAATAAAAGATTAAGACCTGTTGGATGTTTGTTTTAGCAATCAGGTCCAGCGATTTATATGCCAACAGCAATCCATGTATACACTGAAAACGGCTTATAACATTAGTGCTTACATTTCCTTCAGGTTAAATACAGTATCTATAGATTGATAGTCAGTCTGTCTGTCTGTCCATCTAATAATCTATCTATCAGGTCTGTGTCTGTCTGTATGTCCATCTAATTGTCTGTCTGTCTCTCTGTCTGTCTCTCTCTCTCTCTCTCTGTCTCTCTGTCCATCTTAATATCTATCTATCTATCTATCTATCTATCTATCTATCTATCTATCTATCTATCTATCTATCTATCTATCTATCTATCATGTCTGTCTGTCTGTCTGTCTGTCTGTCCATCTATCTGTCTGTCTGTCCATCTGTCTGTCCATCTATCTGTCTGTCTGTCTGTCTGTCTGTCTGTCTGTCTGTCTGTCCGTCCATCTATCTATATGCAGCAATTACAGTCGATGATCAACATTCATCATTATAGCCAACCTTTCCATTAGTCAGACGGCGTCTGGTGAATTCTGACCTGCCGGTGGTGAGACACGCCCCTGTGTTATAAGACCCTCCCCCCCCTGGCTCCCTGCTGTTAGCCCGAGGGCACAAGACCCACGCTCCACATGAAAAGGGCAACCCATCCAGATCACTCCTACTAGCATAACCTTCTTGATCCGTCCAAGGGAATCTATATACACACACACACACACACGCGCGCGCACACACACACACGCACACGCACGCCTTGTAAATCATTACTAATCAGGGCTCAGAAAAAGAAAATGAAATCGCTGCAGGAATCAATGGTCTTTGAGCGGATTGGTCGGTCGGAGTACCCCCCCCCCCCCCCCCCCCCCTCCAGAGCGGTGGGATTCAGAGGCCTTGTTGTTGTTGTTGTTGTGTGTTGTTGTTGTTGTTGTTGTTGTTGTTGTTGTGTGTTGTTGTGTGCGGCCTCCTCCTCCTCTTCCTCTTCCTCCAGCTGTCGGCGAGGGTTCCCTTCAAGGCGGACCACCGGGGAACCGGCGGGGCGCTGGGCGATGTTAACGGCGGTGAAACCACAAAGGAGCCTAGGAAACGCTGTAGGACAAATAGCAGAGGGGTCCGTCCCCTGTAGGACAAACAGCAGAGGGGTCCGTCCCTGTAGGACAAACAGCAGAGGGGTCGTCCCCTGTAGGACAAACAGCAGAGGGGTCCGTCCCCTGTAGGACAAACAGCAGAGGGGTCCGTCCCCTGTAGGACAAACAGCAGAGGGGTCCGTCCCCTGTAGGACAAACAGCAGAGGGGTCAGTCCCCTGTAGGACAAACAGCAGAGGGGTCAGTCCCCTGTAGGACAAACAGCAGAGGGGTCAGTCCCCTGTAGGTGGACAGCAGAGGGGTCAGTCCCCTGTAGGTGGACAGCAGAGGGGTCAGTCCCCTGTAGGTGGACAGCAGAGGGGTCAGTCCCCTGTAGGTGGACAGCAGAGGGGTCAGTCCCCTGTAGGTGGACAGCAGAGGGGTCAGTCCCCTGTAGGTGGACAGCAGAGGGGTCAGTCCCCTGTAGGTGGACAGCAGAGGGGTCAGTCCCCTGTAGGTGGACAGCAGAGGGGTCAGTCCCTGTAGGTGGACAGCAGAGGGGTCAGTCCCCTGTAGGTGGACAGCAGAGGGGTCAGTCCCCTGTAGGTGGACAGCTGGTCCCACTGCTCCATCAATCCATCTGGTTTCTTTATGCCTTGAAGGTCATGCGGTGCCAGGAGTCAGTGTGCACACACGTCGACGCCGTGACCCCTGTCAGACACACCGGGAAAACCATACACACACACCGCTACAGCTAGCTACATACACACACACACACACACACACACCAGTACAGCTAGCTACACACACAAACACACACACACCGGTAAAACGAAACACACACACCGGTACAGCTAGCTACATACACACACACACACACACACCGGTAAAACCATACACACACACCGGTACAGCTAGCTACATACACACACACACACACATACACACACACACACTGGTAAAACCATACACACACACCGCTACAGCTAGCTACATACACACACACACACACACACACACACACACACACACACACACACACACACACACACACACACACACACCACACACACCGGTACAGCTAGCTACATACACACACACACACACACCGGTAAAACCATACACACACCGGTAAAACCACACACACAAACCACACACCGGTTAAACCACACACACACACACACACCGGTAAAACCACACAACGGCGATACATTCTCTCATATATATCTCTCTATATAGATATATATAGAGAGATATATAGATATAGTTATATAGATATAGATATAGATATATATATAGAGAGAGAGAGAGAGAGAGAGAGAGAGAATATACATATATATATATATAGACTGTCTTTACAACTCTAATGTAAAATACTAACTCATTTTCTTCACAGTCTCACAGTCTTGTATTTCACACTAAAAAAGGTTCTAATGAAGTCGGTGTGACTCCAGATTCAGGCGCCAAACGCGCAGCGCTCCACTCTCTCCTCCATCGTGTGCCGCAGAGAAACACAGAGGAGTCGCCGAGTCCAACACGGTTCCACAAGGTGACTAACGGTGTTTTAATTATAGCCCTACGGCACACTTAATCTCAACGGGACGGCGAATCTCCCGTCATATCAAGCAACGGTGATCTCCTCCCCACAGCCCCGTCCCGATAAGATAGAGATCAACCCAATAGATTGGCTTTCCAATTATCTACAGGAGGGATCTTGGAACGGGCACCGGGGAGATCATTTGCTAATGTTTCCCGTTGACCTCCCCAGGATTTGAATGATGTCTTTGGCTTATATGTCAACCCAACCCTGCTGGGTGTAGGCACTAAACAAAGAGCCTTATCAGTTATTATTCACCGCATTCGCCTGCACTGTCCTTTCACATATCCACGTTTATCTGCTGCGTTTAGAGATCTCCGGGCCGCTGAAGTGTGGTGGATGGACACGACCACCGGAATGAGAAAATAGATGATGCTTTTGGAGGTTTTCAGGAAAATGAAAACCAGAAGGAAAGAGAAGCACCCAACGGATATTTCAATCAAACTCTGAACATTTAACCTCGGCGGTTTTAAATAACACAGGGAAACTCATTTGTTAAATTCACATTTGAATGAACAACAAAGTACATTGTCATTTATTTTTTAATTAACAAATCATAATGAGCTCCTTGATCTTCTTGATCTTCGAAGTTACAGAAATTAAATTGCTTTTGCTTTTAATTTTTCTACCAAGTCTTTGTAATTAATATACTTGATTCCTTTAATCAAGACAGGCAACATTCATAACACCTACAAAGAATTTGTCAGTCAAACACACGCACACACACACACACACGCGCACGCACACACACACACACACACAAATGTGTTTTCTTATCATATGTGGAATAGGGAAGATTAATTTTAGATTAAGACCTGCTGGAAGTAAGAGCCCTAAAACAGCTCTATTCTGTAACCAAAATCTGAACAGTCATTTTCCTCTGACTTTGAATGTCACCTGGGGTCATAACTGTGAGTGTTCTGATGCTCGTCCTGCCTCCAGTCCAACAGTCATTTAATGGCTTCTAATGTAGAAGGCAGCAGCGAGAAGGCGGCCCGATCCTTCAAAGAACCCTTGAATTCCCATGGGTCTGTCGGTCTATCAGAGCCTGGCTGACTGACGGGGACACGGCTGACCTGCTCCTGTAGTGAGGAGCAGGAGCTCCAATCACACACAAATGAGAGCTATTGACATTTTTCATACCTGCAATCATGCCTTTTAAAACCCTTGCACAAACAATGCCACTTCCTCCTCCCCATCCTCCTCCTTCTCCTCCCCCTGCTTCTCCTCCTCCTCCACCTCGCCTCCTTCATCCTCCTCCCCCTCTTCCCCCCCTCATCCTCCTCATTGTCCTAGTCTCCCCTCCTCCTACCCCCTCCATCTCCTCCCCATCCCTTCTCCTCTCCTCATCCTCGCACTCTTCTCTCCTCCTCCTCTCCCATCCTCCTCTTCCTCCCCCCTCCCCCTCCTGCTCCTCTCCTCCTCGCCCCCTCCTGCTCCTCTCCTCCTCGCCCCTCCCTCCTCTTCCTCCTCCTCCTCCTCCTCATCCTCTCATCCTCGCCCCCCACCTCCTCCTCCTCCTTCCCTCCCCCTCCTCCTCCTCTCATCCTCGCCCCCTGCCTCCTCCCCCTCCCTCCTTCTCCTCCTCCTCCCTCCTTCTCCTCCTCCCCTCCCTCCTTCTCCTCCTCCCCCCTCCTCTCCTCCTCCCTCCTCCCTCCTCCCCCCTCCTTCTCCTCCTCCTCGCCCCTCCTCCTTCTCCTCCTTCCCCTCCCTCCTTCTCCTCCTCCCCCCTCCTTCTCCTCCTCCCTCCCTCCTTCTCCTCCTCCCCCCTCCTTCTCCTCCTCCTCGCCCCTCCCTCCTTCTCCTCCTCCCCCCTTCTCCTCCTCGCCCTCCTCTTCTCCCCTCCCCGCCCCCCCTCCTCCAGCAGGACGGCGCGCGGCACTAGAGAATCTCCCTCCCATTACCCGATGCAGCGAGTGATTCAAACCAAGTTGAGCCCAGCGCTAATGCTCCCCGTTCATCACTCCCTGCTTGATAAGAGAGAAATGCTTTTAATGATCGTCTCAGCCAATCAGGCGTCCCTGGAGGAGGAGGAGGAGGAGGAGGAGGGAGGAGGATGAAAAGGAGGAGATAGAAGAGGAGGAGGAGGAGATAAAAGAGGAGCAGGATGAAGAGGAGGAGGAGATAAAAGAGGAGCAGGTTAGAGGAGGAGGATGAAAAGGAGGAGATATTAAGAGGAGGAGCAGGAGGAGATATTAGAGGAGCAGGATGGAGGAGGAGCAGGATGATGAAGAGGAGGAGGAGGAGGAGATAAAAGAGGAGCAGGATGGAGGAGGAGCAGGATGATGAAGAGGAGGAGGAGGAGGAGGAGGAGGAGGAGGAGGAGGAGGAGGAGGAGGAGGAGGAGGAGGAGGAGGTACAAGAGGAGCAGGATGGAGGAGGAGGATGAAAAGGAGGAGATATAGGAGGAGGAGGAGATATAAGAGGAGCAGGATGGAGGAGGAGGAGGAGGATGAAGAGGAGGAGATAGAAGAGGAGCAGGAGGAGATATAAGAGGAGTAGGATGGAGGAGGAGGGTGGTAGGTGAGGAGTCATGCTTAAAATGGAAAACACCTGAAGCAGGAGGAAGGGACAGCATCAGAAGGGAAACGCTCAGCTCCCACAATGCACCTTGCTAGTGCGTCCTTGCTGGCGGCGGTCCTGCCAGCATCCTCTTTGCCAGAAACCTGCCCTGTGGCCTTGGCTATTCTCCTGCTAGCAGATGGTCACACGACCCGGGCTAACGTTTGACCTACATGCTTGCAATACAAAAATTCACCTAGCGGCCATCTTGGTTCCATCTTGGCTCTAAATGCCGTCTAGTGTGTTTGGAAACAAGATGGCCGCTGGTTCTGGTGTCGCCTGCCAGCTGCAGTAGCAGATAAGATCAGCGGTGACGCATATGTTTAAAACCCAACAAACGTTTAAAACCATTGGTCCAAAAACACACAGCTATTTGGCAAAAATGTTTCCAGCATTAATCTTTAATTCCGTACACTGACTGCCACGCCTCATTTAGTACGTGTCAAACTGTGTGTGCCGACCTCTCTGGTGAGAATTCATGGGAACTGGGATGAAAATGATCCATTTATCCACGTGCGTATGCACAGCGGGGTTAGCCGGCTCCCATCGGCGGTTGGCTCCGAGGCTCCAGATGTATGCGCTCTTCTCCCCGTCTCTCCTCCCATCACGCGGCTCTGAGCGATGAGGAGGAGGAGACACACGCTTAGTTTTGTTGTCGTCGTTAAACTGCGGCTTCGGTCAGGAAGCGCGAGGTGAGGATAAAGTCGAGACCCGATTAAAGACACACCAGGCCAAGCGGCTCTCCGCAGGGGGTCCAGAGTCGCTCATTTATCGGCGACAGTGAACACGTGTGCAGGTGAAACAGCATTGATCTGAAACGATGGTGCTTTACGGCCGCTCAGGAGTTGACGGCACGTACTGAGTTTCAAACTTCTCCCACCGTTTCAATTGATTTCAGAATAGTTTGAGAATTTGCAACAGAAGCAGCCAGTAGGGGGAAATGCGTGACGTACAGCTTAATGTTAATTAATGATACAATTAAATAAAGTATTGTCATGGAACAAATGAGAATCAATGTTCTTAATTAGACATGCTAATTAGATACAACCTTGCTAAGTCATAATGAAGCTGCGTCTTCAAAATGAATAAGTGTTTAGGTTATGATCCTTTATGCTATTAAAATACATTTCACGAACAGTTGAGGACAAAAATGTAATGATTTATCTTATGTTTTCTTTGCATCTTACATTTAAATAAGAAAAGTGTGTTACCAATGCTATTGATATGGTAACCAAAACAAAGATCTCAAGTGTAGTGTGTAAAGTTGCTGGTTGTTTGTTATAATTATTTGGGATCCATTTTTTTTAGTTTCGAAACAATGTCACAAAAACCCAACTGAGAGGAGAGAATCAATGGCTCCTTCCCACAGCCTCTTGTGAACGTTCATTAGCCTTTTGATTAAAGCTGCATTTATTAGGTTAAATTAAACACCAAACCAAGACCAACCATGACTGCAATTTAAGTTGATTAAATCGGTTGTGAAGTGTGTCAAGAATTACATATTATACAAAAAAGAATTTGCATTAGAAATATACATTTAAATGCGCAGGATTAATAAACCATGGCGGTTTTGATCAGACGTGACGTCCCACTCCGCAGACGGTAGAACATACTAGAACACAGCGTTCTGCGCGCTGGAGCTTGAACGATGCCTTTAAAAATCTGCCAACACCTGAAATCTGTTAATACCCCCAAGAGACAAGATCCAACTGCTCTTCATTTATGTCCAAAGCTTAAGCATCCATGTTGCTATGAGTACAGGGGAAAAGGTCACCATTATAAACAGTTGCTTGCATGAAAGGGTCTAGTAATTGTAGCAAAGCTAACTATGCCCGAGATAAATCAGGGTGCGTAATTAAGTACAAGCCCAACAGATTGTTAGGTTCCGGTAATTACAAAAAGAAATATGCTTACCCAGCAGCCCTATTCAAATAAGGAGGACTGGACCCTTAAAAACAAATCAACAAATAAACGGATCAAAGAATTGACTTTATTTTCTGTGGATGGAAGTGGATCGGAAAGGCATGTATGAATGCAACCTCCTGACCAAATGATGTCAAGGATTTGGCCTCAGTCATCAATCAGGACATTCCTTCAGATTGCTTGTACGCGGCCCCCAACTACAGAACGTTGGCCAAACACCTCCCAGCCACCCCAGGCCTGGTGCACTGGCCCCATGCTGTTGTGTGTTGGTGTCTGCTGAGGCTGTGTGCAAACACTGGGAGGCAGCCAATCACAGTGGAGTCATGTGTTGATGTGTTGAGTTATTACAAATCACCCAAAGTTTCATCAACATGTGTGAACGTGAGTGTTGGCTGCAGGTCCGGAGGATTGTAAGGTAGATATTGCTCTTCATATGTTCTATATTGTTTGCCAAATGATTGTACTTTTACCTTACTGTACTTTTACCTGAACTTATTGTACTTCTACCTGAAGCACTGGATCAGTTCTTGGAGACTTGTTAGGAATGAAATGCACTTTTGACTTCTGGTGACGAGTTGTTCTCTTACCTTCCTTTGTTGAAACACGCTACTGTAAGTCGCTTTGGATAAAAGCGCCTGGTAAATGACTTTAATGTGATGCGACATGACGATGCCTATACATGAGGTCTCACAAATCAGACTATATATAAACATCAGTGGCAGCTGGTGGTTGTAAAAGTAGGGGAGGAAGGAAGGTGCCTCACTATCAATTTTGACAGTGTATTAGTGGGTCATTTTAGCAGACAAGCCAAACAGAATTGAAACCGATTGTGATGTGAAGGGGAAGAAGCGTTGTTTTGGTGAAAAATAGCTATTTTGCGATTACTTCATCAATGATGAAAATCGAAAGAAATCTGAATAGAATGCATCTATGCATAGATGCTAATTCTACCTAACAAACCTAACATAATTGAAATTGAGAGAGATATGAGGGAGAAGCGTTTTTTGTGTAAAGTATATTTAGCTGTATTTAATTAAAATAAGACATACGAGCATAAGGTAAAACCAGTTATGCAAGTAAATCACATCAATTGTCTAATCGCGAGCCAAAGACACCACCTTGTCACAGTCAGCCATGCTTTCTGTTTACGTTTAGCGTTGTGCACCTGGAACACTTTGAGTTCATAACTCAAAAGTATCAAGTCGGAAATATTCGACTCACTAGTTCAATGTCTGGAACCCTGAATTAATGAATGACACAAGATAGATCCTTGCATAATGATAACGCTCCACCCAAAACTCTGATTGGGTATTCACCGGTGCAGGGAGCTCTGCTGATTGGTTCACAGAGCCTCTGGCTAGACCCGCCCTCAGGGGGGATCGTCCTCGCCCTTTACTGCCGTACACACTCATGTTAAACCAGGACCCACCGGCCGCTCGGGTCCGGGAGTTTATAATGGACTTCAATGGGGAGCTTGGGGAGGGCGGTCCCCTGTACAGTCATTTTCAATTGCGGTAGGGGGCGCTGTTGGTATTTTGACACGGGGACATGATTGTTGTGCCTTCAAAGTGTTAAAATAGTAATATTATCAGTATTTTCACTGATGAATCTGTTAAATGTATGTGTATTTATTTTTCGCAGAAATTTTAAGGAGGATGGTCCTCCCTTTCCTCAATGGACGAGCCTCCACTGATATTCATACATATACATATCTGAGGTCAGATCTGGGTAAACGTGGCGTTTCTCTTTCTTTCGCTTCATATTAGTTTTGATCCAATCATGTTGCTGGAGGCGGGGATCTGTAAGCGTTGTTTCAAATCAGCTTCTCTTCTGAAAGCTTCGTCTGCTTGCGTAAGTCGGTTTCTCTTCGGTAGAATATCTCCAAAACAAAACAAGGAAACAAGCCGTGAATCCGCCCCTTGCATTTTTAGTTTGGACCCGGGCTCCGTGGCGTCTCCCCCTGGAAGTTCTGCTGTAGCACAGTAGGACTGATCCCAGATTAGTGGGCACTGTGGCTCAGAAAGGTGTGCCAGAGTCCATCAACACTCGGATGCTCCGTTATTAAACACACAGACTAATCCCACTCTGTCTCACGGGTCCCTTGTCGTCTCTAAACATTATTTCCCTGAGCTGTGTGCTGCAGACTATTAGAATAATACGTGGAGGGTTTTTTCCAGGAGGGACTAATTTGAGCTCAGCCTGAGGAGGACCGGGCTAACGGCTCAGACCCGCCGAGCACATCAGACGCACCGTTACTCACGGTTAGCTTCTCAGCTCCGAGGGAGACGTGCTGTGACGGGTAACAACATGAGGAGGCTGTTTTAGCCGTCACCTTTTGTTCCTTTGGTGCATTGTTATTAGTAAGTATTAGTAAGTATTAGTAAGTATTAGTACATCGGGGGAAGAGAGAGAGAGACGGCTTCTTTTCTGAAATAACTTGACATTTTGAAGGCAACACAGGCTGACGGTGAAGGCTCTCCGTGGAGAGGACAGGCCACCGCTGCTTGGCCTAATTACACATGCGCCCAGCAGCAGCAAACAATCAAATTCGGGACACAGTCAAAATAGGCATCTTTTCCGGTGACAGACGGCGATTGCGACGAGCCAAATCGCTAAAAGCTAAATAACTTCTGCATTTGGAGCGGTTCAGATGGCCCAGTGCGGCGCTGCGTCTGATGGCCGTCCCACTGCCAAGACGCCTCAGCCTCCGGGTTTAGATGCCACCGCACATATTGTTTTCTTCCGCAAAGAAAGAATGCTAATCCCCACTTTTAGCTTCTGTGCGAACGCCAGGCTTTTAATTAGAATGAATGTGGGTCGTCCACGGAGCGTGTGCAGCAATATGGGCTTTAGATAGCGCTGCTGATGAAGTTTGTGTGTGTGTTTCGTGTTGTGGTGTGTCTGTTCCCCACATGGACCCGACATCCTTCCTCTCACACACCTCCTCCTCCTCCTCTTCCTCCTCCTCCCCCTCCTCTACCCTCCTCGTCTTTCTCCTTCTCCTCCTCCTCTTCCTGTTCCACCACTGCCTCTTCCTCCTCCTCCTCCTCCTCCTCCTCCTCCTCCTCCTCCTCCTCCTCCGGTCACCTATCAGGCCTGCCGACCCCTGGTCTCTCTCACAGCTTCATCAAACTAAGCAGAGCCGACTCTATAATGGATGTACTGATACATGCCACACACTGGATGTCTAAATACCACACATTTGGTAATTTTGTTTTGTGCACAATTTGAAATTATTATTTTCGTTCATCATCATCAGCACATCCATGCTGAGCAGTCCTGCTCCGACCCCCCTCAGACAGCCCACCCTGCTGGACCGTGTGTGGAGGCTGAAGTATGATGGTATGGAATAGCAGATGTTTGAGAGCATCAGACAATAAAGACTAAAAGGGTTAGTATGTGGCTCACATGGGAACTAGGTCACCATTCAAGGCCCAGCGGCTTGCACTGTCGTTGTTTTGAGTTCCTATTGATTTTCTGACTAAAGCAATGACTTCATTAATATCGGCCCCGCCATCTGACACAAATGGCAAGCGTGACGCCCGGGCCGGAGAATAATTGATGTGGATATAAATCCGTGACTGAATGAATTAAAGATCCATTTCACAGTAATAAAAAACGATGATATTGCAAACCCTCTTGCCTCACCAGAAACACACACAGCTTGATTTGACAGAGAATTACAAAAAATCATCTTTAGTTTAGAATTATAAACTCTCATCTGCCTTTGGCACGTGGAAACACAGGCAGGCACTTCCCCCCGAAGTCTCCTTTCATCGTTTAATTTTGAAGATCTGTGAGAGATGAGAGGAAAATCAACAGATCGCTTTTCAGCTGGTTTCTAAAACAAAAACAAGAAAGAAGGAAAGATTATTTTCCCTTTAATCCGGGGGACCGGCTTAGCAAAAACAAAAGCCTGGCCATGGGAACACCAGGGGAACGAGGCGGATCACCGTCTCCACCGAGCCCGGCGCTCCGGCACAAACCACAGAAGAAGAACTAAGAAGATGGGGTGTGCTGTGCGTGTGTACCGGGGGGGAGGAAGCAGGAAACGGGGATTTGAGATCTACTGTATATTCAAACTGCAAATGGCTTTTTAAAGATTAGCGATGATAGCGATATAGCAGCTGACAAGCATCGACCTGATCGCTGACGTGTAATGTGCGCTGAACGGCCCCCTGACGGGTTCCTGTGAGGTGTGTGTGTGTGTGTGTGTGTGTGTGTGTGTGTGTGTGTGTGTGTGTGTGTACGGATCGTTTCCCGACTGAAAGCATGAAGCATGCATCAGGAATACGTATTACATATTATTCTACAGCTCTGCTGTGTCTGGCACAGAACTCTTCTGCTATCTTTGAACTGTAATTAACCAGATCTGGGCATTCACAAATCCTGTATTTTGTTTTTGCTAAAGGTCTAAATATCTGTTATTTCAACACATTCTTGTATTTTTGAAGCCCAAAGCATCAAAAGTTTTTGTTGCCGTGACAAAAAAAGGGAAAGGTTTGTGACCGTTTCCATGGGGCCGTTTAAATGAAGTGTCCGTCGTCCCGCCTAGCGGGCATCACTTTGGTCACCCGGCGTGTGACGCTCTCAGCTCGTGTGTGACGGTGTGTGCGTTCAGCCATCACAACCACGGTCATCACGGGCTGAGACGTCAGAGACGCGCGTCTCACTCCACGGCGTTTGTCAGGATTAGACGGGAGTAATCCCCAAGGAAAACACCAGAGGATGTCATTGGGAGATATGCGCTAGAACCGAAACTATGCCGGCTTTTCCCCCGCCACTACCAGTCTTCCCCCACATCCACCACCTCCACCTCCACCTCCACCCTAAAACCCCATCTCCCACCCCAATCTCAGCCGCCAAACTGCACTCTAACCGTCCTCAAATCCAGTTGAAGAAAACTATTTAAAAAAAAGATAGAACATGTAAAACACTAAGAGAGCGGGAAAATAAATCAGGGAGAAGTGGAAGTGTCAAGCATAGCCTTCAACTCTCTCTCCCTCTCTCTCTCTCTCTCTCTCTCTCTCTCTCTCTCTCTCTCTCTCTCTCTCTCTCTCTCTCTCTCTCTCTCTCTCCCTCCCTCTCTCTCTCTCATCCCTCACTCCAGCACAAACACATCCTCCTCGAGGCAGGCAGGTAGGGCACGTCGGTGTCAGGCTCAGCCGCCCGATATCCATCCCAATAATCCTCGATCGCCCCTGCTGTCGCTCAAACCCACGCCATTAAGTCATCGCCTGCGTCCCACGCCGGGGCCTGATCTCTGGCCCGCATCCCAGGCCCCCGTGCCTTTATCACAGCCCAGCCTCAGTGTGACAGACAGGGCTGATCTGCCCCGCAGCAGCCCCTCCACCACCACCACCTCCACCTCCTCCACCACCACTGCCAGTAGAGAGAGAGAGAGAGAGAGAGGGAAAATAAACCCTCCCCCTTAGGGCTCTCTGAGGATGGACTCATGAATCAAACATGTGCCAGAAGCTTCCGTCTTATCTCCGAGGTCAGCCCGGGCATTAATACGCCGAGGCTCCGGGGAGCCTCCCCGCAGTGACCTCCCCGCTCTCCCCCCAGCAGAAGGGCACGGTCGGGGGGAGGAGGGCCCCGAGACACGGCCTCCTTCCAACACGGTCACTTCCCATTACGTCCACGCAGAGAGAGAGAGAGAGAGAGAGAGAGAGAGAGAGAGAGAGAGAGAGAGAGAGAGAGAGAGAGAGAGAGAGAGAGAGAGAGAGAGAGAGAGAGAGAGAGAGGGGAAAATAATGCTCAGAGACTATGCAGTGGAGACAAAAGGAAGTGGATCTCAAAAGACAGAGGAAGGAAGGAAAGGAAAGGAGTGGAGAAGAGAGGGGAGGAGACGAGGGGAGAATGTGTGCAGCAGTAGTAGCAACAGCAGCAGCAGCACACGGACTGTGGACCTGGACTGTGTACACAGACCCTTTCAAACCCCACCAATCTTGATGGTCCAGACGGCATGTGATCTATACGACTGTCTGCCAGCGTAAATTAGGCGGCCCGGCCCGCTGTGTGGTAAAGCATGACGGGCCGGACAGTGCACTAACTCAGACAGCCCGGTGCTACACACACACACACACACACACACACACACACCAAGGCTTTGCTTTCTTCTCCCCCCCCCCCACACACTTTGCTGTGCCATAAATCACCAGCCAGGGGGAAATGAATGGCTGTCTGTCCACGCTGGACGCACCAGCTGGCTCCACCTCCACCACCGCCACCTCCACCGCCGTCACCACCGTCACCGCCCGACCGGCGACCACGCAGAGCACCACCCATGCCGACACAGGAGCCGGCCGGAATCAAGAAAAATGAGGCGTGGAGGAGGCAGACGGAGGCTCAGCCCCGTGCTCTCTCATTAGTCTCCTCGGGAGGCTGGCAGCTCCACACGGGCCTCTTCTGAAGTGAAAGGGCACACAAAATATATTTCAGTGGTGTCACCTGAGGGAGGGGTGGGAGGACAAGAGAGGGAAGAGAGGGAAGAAAAAGCTGAAGAAAATGATTGTGAGTGCGTGTGCGCGTGTGTGCGCGTGCGTGCGTGTATAGGAGTGGAAAAAGGCGAAAAATTGTGTTGACAATATTTTCAGTTAGCAACAGAAAGGCGGACATAGAAGCAGATCAGAGGGTTTGAGTGGAGCGGCCGTTTGTGTTTACAGTTACACCCTATTTGGATGAATAGATTTTCACTTTTTTTATATTGCTGAGTTGCCGGAGGAGAGCAAGGCTGATGGGCGTGGGCCAGCAAGTCGAGGTTCTCATTATGAAGACTGAGGCTGAAATGCATCCATAGTACAGATGGAGGGAAACCATGGAGACTCACCTGACTCTACCCATCCTTAACCACCAGAACCAAAGATGGAGACTAAACTCAGGTAAGAGGGGGGGAGCAGGTACAATAGGTTGTCTGGCAACCGGAAGCTAGACAGCCTAACCGCAAATTGCTCCTGACCAGCTGGCTGTCACCTTCCATGGTTGACACTGCCATCGGTGTATGAATGGGTGAATGTGAGCCATAACTTAAAAAGCGCTCTGATTGACCACTTGTTAGAAAAGTGCTGTAAAATTGCAGTCCGTATACCATTTACCATAACCTCTATCCATCCTAACCACCAGAACGGAAGCGATTATACATGAAAAAGCACCCGTTCAAAATCTCCAAATCTCCTGCACCGCTATGAAGACATCCGTGGCTAAACTAAAGGCCTGCTTTATAAGCATGTCCATGTTCAAACGTGCGTAATGCATGGGAAAGTAGGCCAGTGTATCTTATCTGATGCCCATCAGAATGAAAGCAGCGATTCTCAACGGTGATTGGCGGGGACAATTTTCCCCGGTTCCTCCAAGCGAGGCGGTTTTAGCCTAATTCCCGGGGCCCTGCAGATGGACCGGTCCATCTACCTCCCCGAGAATGTGGACATCGCTGCTCGGCTGATAGATGACAGGAGGAGAATGTGTGTACTCTGGGGCTCATTTGAGGGGGCAAAGGTGAAGTCTGGCCTGGCAGCCCCCCCCCCCCCCAACACACACACACACACACACACACACACACACCACACACATCATCATCCAACCATACACCTCCCTCTCCCTCCTCACCCTTCAAACCCCCGCGGACATCCAGGTGCACGCGTCAACCTGCTTGGTGCCAACTCATCCGCCGGTTGATTGGTCGGTCGGCGGTATGCCACGGTGCATCCATCATCATCATCATCACATCATGGTCATCACGTGGACATCTGTTTTGATGAGGTGTCCTGACCTCCATCGCTGTGACGCGGGGTCACGTGACGTGGATCGTCACGGCTGTTCCTGCTGCTCCTCCTGCTTCTCCTCTCAGTGAGTGTCAAACAGTCCCACTAGAGACCAGGGGACTGACTTGATGGACCAGCAGGACAGTCCCACTAGAGACCAGGGGACTGACTTGATAGACCAGCAGGACAGTCCCACTAGAGACCAGGGGACTGACTTGATGGACCAGCAGGACAGTCCCACTAGAGACCAGGGGACTGACTTGATGGACCAGCAGGACAGTCCAACTGTAGAGACCAGGGGACTGACTTGATGGACCAGCAGGACAGTCCCACTAGAGACCAGGGGACTGACTTGATGGACCAGCAGGACAGTCCCACTGTAGAGACCAGGGGACTGACTTGATGGACCAGCAGGACAGTCCCACTAGAGACCAGGGGACTGACTTGATGGACCAGCAGGACAGTCCCACTGTAGAGACCAGGGGACTGACTTGATGGACCAGCAGGACAGTCCCACTGTAGAGACCAGGGGACTGACTTGATGGACCAGCAGGACAGTCCCACTAGAGACCAGGGGACTGACTTGATGGACCAGCAGGACAGTCCCACTAGAGACCAGGGGACTGACTTGATGGACCAGCAGGACAGTCCCACTAGAGACCAGGGGACTGACTTGATGGACCAGCAGGACAGTCCCACTAGAGACCAGGGGACTGACTTGATGGACCAGCAGGACAGTCCCCACTAGAGACCAGGGGACTGACTTGATGGACCAGCAGGACAGTCCCTGACAAACACTGAGAGGTTAACAGGTCATTTTCAGATCATCTCCTCTGTTATACCTTCCACCTTTTCTGTAGCCGTTGATGGACGTTCAAACGTTCCCTTAAACCTTCAGATCCCCGTGACCCAAGAGGAGACGAGGACGAAGCCGGAGCCGGATGATGAATGCAGTGGCCCACCGGGCCGACTGTCGCCATGAACTCACGGTGGTCAGGGGGACCTCACTCAAACCTCCCAGGGTACAACAACAACATGAAAAGCAACAACTACAACAACAGGAACAAGAATAACAACAAGAATAACACACACACACACACACATGCACAAACACACTCCACAAACACCCACAGCTGTAATCATGTAGCCATGCTAATGGGGGCCGTGAGGCTTCATGTGGCCCTCCCAGGGCCATCGTTCCCAGCCGTCTGAGTTGCCCCCCTGGGGGGTGGAGGGGTGGAGGGGGGATAGTCATTACCGCTATCAGAGGCGGCTGCGGCCCTGCTCCCCTAGACGGCCCCTCTAACTCATAAAGTCCTTGATGACTTCACTAAAACATCCAGTTTCAGTCGGACCTCATTTAAAATGACAGAGTCAAAATCAATCACATCCTCCTCCACGCACATGCACACACAGACGCACGCATTCATGCACACACACACACACTTTGCATACACAAACCCACACACACACACACACACTCACACACACACACACACTCACATGCACGCACATGTGCACACACACACACTCACACACACTCACATGCACACACACACAGACGCACGCATTCATGCACACACACACTTTGCATACACAAACCCACACACACACACACACTCACACACACACACACACACACACACACTCACATGCACGCACAAACACGCGCATGTGCACACACACACACACACACACTCACATGCACACACACACACAGACGCACGCATTCATGCACACACACACACACTTTGCATACACAAACCCACACACACACACACACTCACACACACACACACACACACACACACACACTCACATGCACGCACAAACACGCGCATGTGCACACACACACACACACACACACACACACACTCATGTGGATATGCACACAAACAGAGTCGTCCCCCCCCCCCCCCCCCCCAAAACGGTCTGCTTGGCTGACGGAGATGGCAGAGGAAAGGGGGATCCGTTCCCATGACGCTGGTATCCTCCCCACATCTCCAGGATATTCATAATTCATCATCTTCGATCCTGACATCTGACTGGGTCTGCGGTTGGGCCGGAACTAGCGGCTCCGGGGACCGCCACTAATGTGTTGGTAGGCCGCTGCACCCTGGCTGGGACTGGTGGAGGAGGAGGCGGTAAGGTGGGGTGACTGGGGCTGGTGGAGGAGGAGGAGGTAAGGTGGGGTGACTGGGGCTGGTGGAGGAGGAGGTAAGGTGGGGTGACTGGGGCTGGAGGAGGAGGAGGAGGTAAGGTGGAGTGACTGGGGCTGGTGGAGGAGGAGGAGGTGGGGTGACTGGGGCTGGTGGAGGAGGAGGAGGTAAGGTGGGGCGACCGGTGGAGTAGGAGGAGGTAAGGTGGGGCGACCAGTGGAGGAGGGAAGGTGGGGTGACTGGGGCTGGTGGAGGAGGAGGAGGAGGAGGAAGTGGTATGGTGGGGCGACTGGGGCTGGTGGTGGGAAGGAGGGTGGTGGGTGGAGGAGGAGGTGGTGGTGAGGTGGGGCGACGGTTTGCCCGAGCGACAGCAGCCTTTCACACGTCCTAATGTGTAATTAGCAGCCATTTTGGAACGCCGCTTTCCGCGAGTGAAATTACCTTGGCTGCCTTTCATTAATGGGGCAGACGGGCACAAAGACACACAGCGCTAACACTGCATGTTCTTCATTAAGGAGGAGGAGGAGGAGGAGGAGGAGGAGGAGGAGGAGGAGGAGGAGGAGGAGGAGGAGGAGGAGGAGAGGGGGGTGCATTGACGGGAGCCTCTGCCGCAAATTTAGCCGAAAATGTTTACCAAAAAACAACAGATTTAACCCGTCAGCAACTTGCTGGTTGCAGTTGCTTGACAGGCTCTGCAAAAAAATTGAATAAAGAAATATGATTAAAATTATTGTAATTATATGTCATTATAATATATTCTCTGTGTAAGCATTCTCTGGGTGTCTATGTGGCAATATACATACAACATACAGTAAATACATATACTGTATATACATATATATAATATATATAAATATGTATATATAAAAACACACATGTATATACAAATGTGTGTTGAACATATGTATATATAACACATTTATAAATATATAAAATGTGTGTTGTATATAAACACATGTGTGCATGCATGTGCATGTACAAGGACAGTGTATACTGGTACATCATGTAAATACTCCATATATATCAGGCTGGCCGTAGAAAAGCGGAGAAAGGAAGCTGAAAATGAATGCAAAACTGAAATGGTTTTTGCATTAGCTGAATGTCAGCAGCACTTGAATAGGAGACGGTACATATGATGTGATTAGGGGGAGCTCCCTTTGAGCCAGCCTGACGAGGCGCATCAGGGCTGGGGCTGAAGGCTGAGGACTAAATGCTGCGCTGTTGTGTGTGTCCGCTGTGATTATGAATGTGTTCTAGAGACGAGGGATTCACAAAGGCTTTGTGTTGCGGGGAGATGGACCATTATGAGCGCCAGGGCCCTACACAATAATCAACTATAATGTCATGACTGCACATGCACCCTGCATTTTATTTCAGAATTAGCGTATGTTGAGATATATTTATTTATATATATATAGTGTTATTTCTACGATACTCTGTATGAAAGTAGTTCATGATACATTTGACTGTTCCAAAATTCAAAGCGCAGCATCTAACCCTAAAAAACTGTTTGAAACTTTTTCCTCCCTCCTCCCTCCTCCCTCCCCCACCCCCTCCGCCCCGCTCCTCCCTCCTCCTTCCTCCCTCCTCCCTCCCCCACCCCCTCCGCCCAGCTCCTCCCTCCTCCCTCCCCCACCCCCTCCGCCCAGCTCCTCCCTCCTCCCTCCCCCCCTCCCCCACCCCCTCCGCCCCGCTCCTCCCTCCTCCCTCCTCCCTCCCCCACCCCCTCCGCCCAGCTCCTCCCTCCTCCCTCCCCCATCCCCCACCCCCTCCGCCCAGCTCCTCCCTCCCCCCTCCTCCCTCCCCCACCCCCTCCGCCCAGCTCCTCCCTCCTCCCTCCCCCACCCCCTCCGCCCAGCTCCTCCCTCCTCCCTCCCCCATCCCCCACCCCCTCCGCCCAGCTCCTCCCTCCTCCCTCCCCCCTCCCCCACCCCCTCCGCCCAGCTCCTCCCTCCTCCCTCCTCCCTCCCCCCTCCCCCACCCCCTCCGCCCAGCTCCTCCCTCCTCCCTCCCCCACCCCCTCCGCCCAGCTCCTCCCTCCTCCCTCCCCCCTCCCCCACCCCCTCCCCCAGCTCCTCCCTCCTCCCTCCTCCCTCCCCCCCCCCTCCGCCCACTCCTCCCTCCCCCACCCCCTCCGCCCAGCTCCTCCCTCCTCCCTCCCCCACCCCCTCCGCCCAGCTCCTCCCTCCTCCCTCCCCCTCCCCCCCCCCTCCGCCCACTCCTCCCTCCTCCCTCCCCCCTCCCCCACCCCCTCCGCCCAGCTCCTCCCTCCTCCCTCCTCCCTCCCCCCTCCCCCACCCCCTCCGCCCAGCTCCTCCCTCCTCCCTCCCCCACCCCCTCCGCCCAGCTCCTCCCTCCTCCCTCCCCCCTCCCCCACCCCCTCCACCCAGCTCCTCCCTCCTCCCTCCTCCCTCCCCCACCCCCTCCGCCCAGCTCCTCCCTCCCCCACCCCCTCCGCCCAGCTCCTCCCTCCTCCCTCCCCCACCCCCTCCGCCCAGCTCCTCCCTCCTCCCTCCTCCCTCCTCCCTCCCCCACCCCCTCCGCCCAGCTCCTCCCTCCTCCCTCCCCCACCCCCTCCGCCCAGCTCCTCCCTCCTCCCTCCTCCCTCCTCCCTTGTTATGTATTGTTTGCCAACTTATTGTACTTTTCCCTTACTTGTATTGCACTTTCATTCACAAGAATCTCATAGTGCTACAAAGTAAAAAACAATTGCAAACAACAACAACAAACATTTTTTACTCAAAATAAGTAATAAGTAAACACTCATTTTAACATAAAAAGGTCTAAATAAAACGTTTTTTTAGGCCTGTCTTTAAGAGTCCAGGGTCGGCGGTGCCCTTAAATGATGAGGAAGGCCATTCCACAGGCGTGGAGCAGCCCAGCAAAAGGTCCTCCAGGGGGCGGAGCTTAGTACTGGGGCCCTGAGGAGCAGGATGTGGGCAGATCTGAGGTACGGGGGGGCGGTTTGTGGAGTCATGAGTTCTTGTAGATGGGGAGGTGCATAACCATTTATGCATTGTGTGTAAGTAACAGGACTTTGTAGTCAATCCTGAATGAGACTGGAAGCCAGTACAATGAAAACAGAGTCGGTGTTATATGCTCACGTTTACGAAAATTCACCAGTATCCTTGCAGCACTATTTTGAATGTACTGCATCTTATGGATGCTCTTTCCAGGGATCCCTATACAAAGTGCATTGCAGAGTAGATTGCCTAGAATAAATAAAGGCATGAACAAGCCTCTCTGCATCTGACAGGGTTAGAGTAGGGCGGAGTTTGTAAATGTTTTTGAGATAGATAGGTTTTACACAGATGTTTTATATGGTCATTAAAACACAAATGAGTGACTGAGGAGAGGGATGACCTGATTGTTGGAGTGCTGAGGCATAACATGGCTGCAGAGGGGCATGGGCAGTTTTATGTACCGCTGTGTGCCATCAGCATAACAATGTTAAGACATCCCATGTCTGCTGATGACACGACCAAGGGAAAGCATGTCAATAATGAAGAGGATGGGTCCGAGAACCGACCCCTGCGGAACACCACAGGTGACCAGGAGTAGCCTTAGTATTTACATCCATATTATATATGGATGATCATAAATAGGTTAGGTAAATAGGTCAATTCTGAATTATGTGTATTTTCCAAATTGTGAATATATATATATATATATATATATATATATATATATATGATTATACAGGCAATGCAAAATTGTAAAAAAAACTGTTAAAGACCTTCTCTGTACTAAATACCATTTGCATTTCAAAAGAAACCATGTTTTTTGTGCATCTTTTCTAAGCAATATTCACACAAATTTAAATTCCGCACACTAATCAGACAGCGGAATTGTTTGACTTATCGTTAAATTGCTTTCCCCGCCATGTTGTCCTTTGGTAAATGAATGCAATCATGCAAAATGGCCACTTTAAGTTCTCGTGCCAAAACAATGCATATTTATAACACGCCAAAGTAGACAGAGAATTTTAGTGTGACCATCAAAATACATAAATTTAGAACAGCAAAAAATAACAACATTGAACAAAAACGAAAGGTAAGATAAGCCTGAAGAATGCTTGAATAAAAGTCTGGCGGGGCATGAAAGCCCCAGCAGACTGGTCTGTTTCTGAAGACAGATGAGCTGCACCGTTTGTTTTAAACACTCCATTCCACACGTCTGTACTCCAGGGAGCCACATGTTGTGGCTGACCGCATCCAGAAAACCAGAACCGGATCCAAAGAAATTTCAACCAATCACAACACCGCGTTAAGCTATGCATTACAATTGCCTGCCTCGGTTATGACAAAACACCACGTTGTGATTGGTCAGAATACTTTGGGTTCCTGTTCTGGTTTTCTGGACAATGCTGTGATGTGTTTACTTAAAGTACAGACATGTGGACTGGAGTGTTTGAAAAACATGAATTTGATTAGCCAACTGATTACTGCTGACTACTGATCATCCAATCATGTGAGAGGACCACCTCCCCCACACCACCCCCGCGGAAGGATCACATCACGAGGTCATCGCTGGCCCCAAGGCCGAGGACACTTTAGCATTCAGCAGACACGCCTGTCACTCAAAACCTTATTGATGACATCTAGGAGTGCCCACACACACACACACCTGATACCCTATCTCTCATCAGGGGCAAGGATAGGACGAAGGAGAATAAATACAAAAAAGGAAAAAGAAAAGCTAATGTTTGTTGTCTTTAACTGTCTCCCCTGTCCCCTGACGAGGAGACAGTGGTCCGGAGAGGATGGAACACGTCTAATTTACATGTGATGAATAACCACGGCAACAGCTGACCTCCAGGCGCCGGGCTGAGGGATGGAGAAGCATCCCTCCCTTCTCCTGGACCGTCCAGACCTCCTGCATCATCTGAACAACTAGCTTCACGTCTGAAGCTAGTTGTCACGCCTGGACACTTTCACTGTTGTTACCGGTGCCTACCAGCTTACAACGCAGCACCTGGTTTATGAACACCAATCTACCAATATATATAGAGAGAGAGAGAGAGAGAGAGAGAGAGAGAGAGAGAGAGAGAGAGAGAGAGAGAGAGAGAGAGAGAGAGAGAGAGAGAGAGAATCTCTATATAGAGCTTGCATACTGAAGATATTAAGAGGTACTTTATTCATCGCAGAGGGGTAATTAAGGCACTACAGCAGCTGAAAAACACAAACAGTAATAACAATAGACAATATTATTGTTATTAGAAATGTTATTAACAATAAAGGTGACAATGGAATAAACATCTGAATGAAACATTTAACCACAACATTTAACCACAAGTAAGCTGACCTGAAATGAGGAGCAGATGTGTCTCATTCTCAGTACCAATACAATCAATACATTCAATCAACTAACTCATAGGCGTGTGTGGGGACTACTATCACTATCCTACTACTACTACTAACCCTATGCTACTACTACTACTATCACTATCCTACTACTACTACTAACCCTATGCTACTAGTACTACTATCACTATCCTACTACTACTACTACTAACCCTATGCTACTAGTACTACTATCACTATCCTACTACTACTACTAACCCTATGCTACTACTACTACTATCACTATCCTACGACTACTACTAACCCTATGCTACTACTACTACTACTACTACTATCACTATCCTACTACTACTACTAACCCTATGCTACTAGTACTACTATCACTATCCTACTACTACTACTAACCCTATGCTACTACTACTACTATCACTATCCTACTACTACTACTAACCCTATGCTACTACTACTACTAACACTATCATATTACAACTACTAGTACTAACGCTATCCTACTACTACTACTACTACTATATTTGTATACTACTAACACTATGCTACTACTACTACTATCGCTATCCTACTACTACTATCCTACTACTACTACTACTATCACCATCCTACTACTACTACTACTACTACTATCACCATCCTACTACTACTACTACTACTACTATCACTATCCTACTACTACTACCCTACTACTACTACTACTATCACCATCCTACTACTACTACTACTACTACTATCACTATTATACTACTACTTTCACTATCCTACTACAACTACTACTAATAACACCACCATCCTACTATCACTATCCTACTACTACTTATACTACTACCACTACGATGTATATCCAAAGTGACTGCACAATCATGTGACTGATTGAAGGGAACATACACAGACACACACAATCAGTTAGCACCCTGGAAAGGTCCCTAGTGAGTGAGTGAGTAAGTGAGTGAGTGAGTGTGTGTGCGTATGTGTGTGTGTGTGTGTGAATGCCTGTGTATGTGCGTGTGCGTGTGCGCGTGTGTGTGTGTGTACGTATGCCGGAGGGGGGTTACTGGACTGTGCTGTCTCTGTGAGCACAGGGCCCCCGGGGACCGGAGCAGAGGTACCTGATAGTGCACTGAAGCCTGCGTGTCACACCTGGGCTGTCCGTCACGGCCACAAACACAGAGCCTCCATGACGCCTGACAGGGGGCCCGGACCCGGCTGACAGCATCAATGAGGCACACGCAGATAGAAAGAAAAAAGAAACACTCTTCATCCTCTCCTCATCCTCCTCTTCTTCTTCCTTCCATCTCCCTCGTGATTATTTATTTTTTTACACAAAGCAGGAAGTGTCACGGTTCAACCCACCGATTGGTCAGTTGGAGTCGCGGTTGTGTCCATGTGGATACACTTCTAAGGTGAGACACAGGCGCCAGGCTCCAGTCTCCCAGGCAGACTTGCTAAACCAATTAGGTTCCCTACGATCCACCGGCTCAGGGACCAGCTGTGAGCACGGGAGTATTTGGGCGTCCAGAGTTGTTCACCGACGGCCAGGGACCTCAAAGGAGACTTCAGGATGGGAGGACGACGACCGACCGACGGCGTGCGCACGCCTCCCTGATAGCGTGACATTGCCATCGGGGGGAAAACACCATTTTATCATGCGGCGCCATTCGCACCCTCTCTCCCCCCGTCAAACATGCCATATGTCCCCGTCACAGGTCGTCTCGCCGTCTTATCGAGTGTGACAGGGCTATTCACACACTGCCCCCAATCAGACACCATCTCCTGCAGGAGAGGAGAGTGGTGACAGACGGTCAGGCGGAGCACCACCACAACCACCACCACCTCCTCCACCTCCTCCTCCTCGGAGCCCCCGGCTCAGAGTCTGCCCGTCTGCAGGAGGAGGGCAGAGGCCATGGCGATGCAGACACACCGTCATATGGATGACACACACACACACACACACGCACACACACACGCACACGCTATGAGCAGACAGAGTGCACAAACTGTGCCGATGAGTTGTGTGTCTCTGCTATCCGTGTTGGAGGAGATTCAGTGTGAACTGTTGAATTGAAAAGGGAAAAGGTTCATTGCGGGATTCAAACTCTTTCGGTTGTACTTTTTCTTTTAGAGATTTTCTTCCCGATTCGTTCATTAAATATTCGAACGGTAAACAATGTAAAAAAAAAAGATGGCTGAGACAAAACAAAGTCAATGTTTTCTGTGAACAATTATTCATCTGGAACCAAAACCACCCTCCCCCCTCTCTCAGAAACACCACACACACACCTCAGATGACTCACGCTCACTGTTGAGGGTTGATCGGTGTGATTGTCACCCGGCAGGTTTATTTGCCTGACAGGAAGTCAAAGTGGAGGGTAAAGCTCAGCCGGGATTGGCCACAGCCACACGGTCTATTTTCCTAACCACTAGACCATACCCGGCCCTTATGTCCCACGCCAATCTGGGCCTTCAAGCCGGGGATGGCTGGAGGTCAGTCCAAATACCCCCCCCTCCCGTCACGAGAGGAGAAAGCAAATGTTTACTTTGATGCTGGAGATCCTCGGCGGTGCTTAGACACTCAACTGCAGACGCAATAACACAGCAGACGATGAATTTATTCACTAAGTGAGCAATCAGTTGGAAAGTGGGAGGAAAATGACTCTTATTTCCCCCGATGATGATATGCATAGAGAGAAATAAATCAGAGCAGAGTGGTGGAGAGACTGGGGGGGGGGGGGGGGGCAGTGAGGAAACAGTACCACCTGATCTGTCACATCCTTAGAGCAGTGGCATGTGTCACCCCAAGTCTCCGGGAACAGGGAGAGAGAGAAGGAGGGAGGGAGGGACCGAGCGAGCGAGAGACTGAGAGAGAGATAGAACCCCTCCTGGCACAATTTTATAGAAAAAGATTTCTGTGAAATGATTGCTAATCTATGCAAAAAAGCAATCAGCGACTCATTCATAATGCATGAGCAACGAGATACCAATTTTGCAACGCTTACAGATTATTAGATGTTATCGCGAATGCGGCGCATGAAAGATGAACACACCTACCTGTCCTATTGTAATTACATGAAAGCACCCGGGCTGAAAGAGGCTGCAAGAGGGAAAAACTATATCAGGTGCAAGAGGTAGACGAAAAGACAGACTTTACACGCACTACCGTCTCCCGCAGACAGTCAACCTATAGCCGCCACGGGGGAATGCTGTGCTTCTTATGGTTTCTGCACCCCCGTCGTCACGGCAGGATTTATGCGTCTAAAAGCTGTGGGTCTGAAGAAACAACTGTGTGACAGTTTAATGGCCCATCCATCTCCCGGCGACATGTGATAACACTGGGAGATGGTCCTCCCCACCCTGCAGCCCCGAGCTGCTCCGAATCAGAGGAATTGGCTGCCGTCCCGGTGGGATGATGAGAACCCAGTTCTAATTCACAATATGAAACAGGTTCAGATAAGCTGGATTTTCTTTGCCTTTTTTGTTGTAATTAATGCAAATACATTTTTTTGCAATGTTTATCTCGGTTCGTATTATGGATCTAAATATAAGCGTGTTTATTTATCCTGCCCGTTTTAGACCAAGCACAGCCATCCTGACTAAAGAATACTTTCATGTTTGGATTATGGGATGTGGATTATTACATTCAGTGTATTATGAATAATGGCTTTCTTGTAGAAGCCCCATAACATGATATTAAAAAAAGAAAAGTGTAATAAATAAAAATGAATCACTTCTTACGAAAATACCCTTTGACGCAGGGCTGGAATTACAAACACGGCTTACCCTGAGGAGCCTAGGATATTGTCTATCCATATTCTCAGCGCCAATTGGCTTTGAATATCTGAATAGCATCTGCATATCAGTGTGCCAAGAAACCCCAAAGCTGTAGAGCAAAAACATACATCAAAGGGACCCGAGTTCATTTCAACACCGTTCAACAGGACCTGGGAGATGGGGAGAGGAAAGGAAAACAACGTCAACCTGGACACCGTTTGAAAAGATTGATTACTACTCAGGCTGAGATGAGTTGCTTCCACATAAAGCGCACGTGTAACAGTGGAGGTATAGAGATCAATGGGGATGTTCAAGGGCAACGAGGAAAAGTGCACCTTAGACTGCAATTAAACAAGAGAGCTGCAGGCTGACTGGGCCGCGGTGCAGGTGGCCTCTGCCTCGCCAAATCAATGACAGATCGATGGGCCGACATGAGACAAGCCATGACTAGGGTTAAATACAGCCATGTATGTGTATTCACTTTCCAAACTCAATGTTATACAATGATTCACACTAAAACGCTGCAGGGCTGTGTCCTTGACAAACCCCACGCCATGCGCAATGGCACACTTCGCATCAACGTGTGACGTTTCCAGTACACACAAAGTATTGCGTATTTATATGGTTCGTTGAGGTTAAAGCATCCCATCAGTCCCACCTACTGCCAGATGTATGTACATTCTAGGGCGGCAGTAGCTAAGGAGGTAGAGCGGTCATCTGACTAACGGGAAGGTTGCTGGTTCAATTCTCCGGCTCCTCCTAGTCAAGTGTCGAGGTGTCCCTGAGCAAGACACTCTAACCCCAACTGCTCCAGACATGCTGGCGGGCGCCTTGCATGGCTGACACTACCTTCAGTGTATCAATGGGTGTGAGGCTTGACTTTGAAGCGTTTTGAGTGGCCACAGAAAAAGTGCTACAGAAAAGTGCTATATATATATATATATATATATATAAATGCCTCCCATTTACATTCTCCACAAATAAAGTCAGCATAAAAGGGCAAAGGCTCCTACTTAACACAATACAGTGCTGTTTATTTGATGTGGGTTTTTTTTACTTGGTAACAGGAGTTGTGTGACTTCCTTATGTCATATCTTTACGTTATCACTTCAGTGGCCTCGACAAGTTATGTTAGTTAACAGCAGCTGTTGGAGGGATAGAGGGTTAACCAGCCTGCATTTTATCACAAGCGTTATTGTTATATTAACCTAGCAATTAAGAGTACTTGAAATGTGTTCCAATGTACTAATTATACTGGGCCACCGCAATACATGTATATACTATTTGATATGGCTTTTATGGGTTTGTTTTGCTTAGTTTAGATTTTTATAAATAATGTATATTTGTTGTTTGCAAGAGTGTCGTGAGGATTGCTAGACAATTTAGTTGTACTTTGACAATGACAATAAAGGCATTCTGAAACGGTACCATCGGAGATATATTGTTTCCTTCTTTCGACAAATGTACTTATTATTTAAGGGGAGAGATTCTCCACAAAATATACGCCATCGCAAAAGGGGAGCTGGGACGTCTGGCAGGGACGTTGCAGTTTTTAGTAATTGAATACTGCGGCAGGTGCTAGATGGATAGTAGATGGATCACAAGGGCCCACAACTTAGTTGGTTTGTTCACACATCTTTGCTTTTCTTCTTTAGAGAGGTGATCTAAAATAGTCGTGGCTTGAAATGAGAGAGAAGGAAATAGACAAGCTGCATTTCTTTACAGTTCACTGCAGTTCTTAACAAGGTTTCGCCCTCCAGGGCTCCCGCCGGTCACGGGACTGAAAACTATAGTTAGGGTTAGTCATAGGGTTAATGCATCTCACAATTATGTTAGTTTAGGTCAAACCACAGACTATGGGTCAAATATTAAGAGCTAGGATTAATGTTCTGAATAATCAGATCGAAATCATAATTACAGAGGGAAACATAACCATTGATTGGTACGATAAAATAACTAGTAGGAATGTGGATAACTGATTTTATTATCAATATATGGAGGTGAATATTGTTAATAGGCGTGTGTTTATTGTAGGAATATAGAAACTGTCGGGTTTAAGACCATGCAGCATTAACACAACAAAGTCACAACCACATAGGATTTTATATTATAAAATACAATTTGTGTATGTTTTATTGAACAAATTGCAGATTAAAACATTCTCACAACACATTGTGTCCAAACCATTTACAAAACAGCATGTTGTGAAACCAGTCCTGCCTAACAGACTCTAAATTCTAAACCCTAACTCTGACTCCTGACCCTGACCCTTAAACCCTCTGGAGGGTGAGAAACACTCTGGAGATGGAACCCATAGGAGGGATCCATCCTTCCATGGATGGGATTGAGTAGAGAACAGTGAAATTGTGACATGAGACAGACATGTGGGCAAGGCAACAGAAAAGGTCGAGAAGTGTGCAAACACATTTGGTGACAAGGTCCGCTTCATTTGCCAACACAAAAACAATATGAGTCTGAGAAAGGTCAGACATATGGTGACACTCAAGTTGTGCGTGTAGGAGATTAATCGGTCTAGTCCAGCGACGACTTCAGCTGGGATGAGGTTCTGTTCATTGGTAAAAATAAATAACCACAATGTTCAATTTAGGACAATGGGTAAATACACAAGTTGGATCATCATCCCAGGGTTTGGATGCTGGGTGAAGATCTGATGGCACTGAATGTTTGCAACTATGCAGAATGCCAAAGTAATTTAATCAATAGGTTATTAGAACGGTAGTGTGTTAATAAAATATCTGAAGATCAACATTAGCTTCAGACTATTGACATGAACAACGTCTGTGGTTTCTTCTTGACGCTGATGCTCAGGTGATTCAGGATACAGGTGTGATACAGCTCAGGTGGGTCTGCACCAGATCAAACAGGATTACAAAAGTGATTGACTGAAAATGATGACATGGATTTCAGTCATATAACAATAAACATCATTTTAAAAGTGCGGGTGGGGGTGGAGTGAACCCAGCACCATTCGGCTGAGTGGTCCTGCCCTGAGCAAGTCCACTATGTTCAGTTTATGCACACTTACAAGGAATACGTGTAGATTCATGGTTTTCTCCATCCTCTGCTACAGATTCCTGGTCTGGTGACAAAAACAGCGGTAGTTGTTTCCAATGTCTGGTAATGTAACAGTGGTAGTTTGTCTGGTTAGAAACACAGAGGTTGTTATAAACACCTAAAATACGTTCTTGCGATGAAGCTAGGGCCTGTGGGCTTTAGCTTCTCATGTTAGAGCGTCGCCTCTCATGCCACAGGCCGTAAGTTTGAGGTTACACAAACTTACATGGAACACTTGGTAGATTCATGGTCTTCCTCCAGACTCGCGGCTCCTCCATCAGCTCTCCCTCCACTACTGGCTCCTGGTCTGTTAACAAACAGCAAAGGTTTGGTTCTAACATCTGGTAACAAACAAAGCTGTAGTTTGTCTGGTCTGGTAAACCAACACAACGGCCATGTGTGGTAGCAGTACTCAATGTCATAGAGAGGCAGTGAGAGTGATAATCACTTTAGTTGGGCTTCATCCTTCCCCAGGCCGGTCCTTTAGCACAGCTCCTCCAACAGCTCCAGTTCATCAGGGACTCCTGGTCTGGTAACAAACAGTTTGACCTCAACGTCTGGTAACAAACCTGGGGATGTAAAACCTGTACATTGGTTGCAGGGTAGATTTGTGAAAGGGTAGCAGAACACAACAAAATTGCACAGAATTAAAATGTAACAATAAATACCTCTCTACAATAACTAGCCCGAGGGCTTTTAGTGTTTCAGATAAGCTTGGTGATGGTTACCCTCCGGTCTCCAGCCTCTGGTCCATCCTGGTGATTCATGTCTCCGGTCTCCAGCCTCTGGTCCATCCTGGTGATTCATGTCTCCGGTCTCCAGCCTCTGGTCCATCCTGATGATTCATGTCTCCGGTCTCCAGCCTCTGGTCCATCCTGGTGATTCGTGTCTCCGGTCTCCAGCCTCTGGTCCATCCTGGTGATTCGTGTCTCCGGTCTCCAGCCTCTGGTCCATCCTGGTGATTCATGTCTCTGGTCTCCAGCCTCTGGTCCATCCTGGTGATTCATGTCTCTGGTCTCCAGCCTCTGGTCCATCCTGGTGATTCATGTCTCCGGTCTCCAGCCTCTGGTCCATCGTGGTGATTCATGTCTCCGGTCTCCAGCCTCTGGTCCATCGTGGTGATTCATGTCTCTGGTCTCCAGCCTCTGGTCCATCCTGGTGATTCATGTCTCTGGTCTCCAGCCTCTGGTCCATCGTGGTGATTCATGTCTCCGGTCTCCAGCCTCTGGTCCATCCTGGTGATTCATGTCTCCGGTCTCCAGCCTCTGGTCCATCGTGGTGATTCATGTCTCCGGTCTCCAGCCTCTGGTCCATCCTGGTGATTCATGTCTCCAGTCTCCAGCCTCAGGTCCATCCTGGTGCTGCTCCCCTATCATCCCCAGGCTTGTCAGGGGAACCTGTAATGTCAGACGGCCCCTGATAAAAACACATTCATTCAATTTGTCAGTGAGACAAGTACAAGTACAAAAAATAAAAACTGTTGAAAAACGGATTGAAGACAGTAAGACAGTAAGTACTGGAGTTCCTCCCACTGTAAACACATTATAACACATGGTAACAACATAATAATCACATGGTAACAACATAACACATGGTAACAACATAACACATGGTAACAACATAATAATCACATGGTGACACTTTTGTGTTACCAGAGACAGGAAGTTACATGGCCATTTTTAAATGTTTTTCTGTTGGAAGCCTCCTCTGTCCCGTCTTAACTTTTTACAAGTCACTTCACATACCCTTACCACATTGCCTCATTGAAACATTTAACCAAAAGGATGCTTAAGAGGCCTAGTTATCTTGCTCTATAAGCCACAACAGGCTTTTCATCTACAGTTCTACGGCCTCATTTGCTCCACAAGTAACTTGACTTCTGAACAGCTATGTATTTGATTTTGTATTAATAAATATGTGTATATTGAACACTTTATTTTATTTATAAAGCCCAGAGGAGACCGCAGAGATAAGACTGACATTGCAACAATAAAGTGGCATCCTGTTTTGGGAATGAAGGTAGAGCAGCCTACTAGTTGAAATCAGATCCAGATATTCAGCCCATGCTTTGAAACTGACCTGGAAAGACCTACTGCTGACACACTAGAGCACTGACCTGTTGTGGAGGACTTCTTGGACCAGTAGGTGGAGGTATGGAGCTGGGCATGGTGGAGGCAGACACCTTGCGAAAAACTACATGTTACCATTGTAACCCTGAACAGTTATAGTCTATACTAGCTATAGTCTCTACTACTGCAACATGTACGACCTTCAGTATGTCCATTATTATAGCCGTTGATAACTATCAGATGGGTAACTTATTAAAAGCATGCTGTAAAAATAATAATGTAATGTCATGCAATCTAGTAAGGTTTAACTTATGTTGCAATCACATACCAGATATTTAGAATTGAGTTTTAACACTATGTACAAAGAGCACCAAGCGATTATCAATATGAAATAGAATAGTAAAATGATACTTAGCCATATTCAGGTGCAAGTAGTCAGGTTCCAGAAGTATGGAAATGCAAAATTGTTTCCGCCTCAAAATGCTTTGCAGCCTCTTCGTTGGTCAAAATTGTGCGCGCAAGTAGAACGCAGTAAGAGTCAAAAATGTTGTCGGAAAAATTGTGATGACGTTACGCAAATGCCAACCCTGAACGTACTGCCAGATGCCCCAACAGGGTACTTTGGTTAGTGATGACATTACACAAATACCAACCCTGAACGTACTGCCAGATGCCCTCTCAGGTGACTTAGTGTTCAACTAACTGCCAGTTGTGTCCTAAAAACGACCAACTACGATCCTCTGCAGGACGCACACAACAGTCGGACTGGAATACTAAAATTCCAGTAGGAACCAACCCAGCAGTAAGAAACATAACCAGCACCTCACCTTGAGCTGAACGATGGAAGATCTTGGAGTCCAGCGATCATCTTCTCATTTCAAAACCCATCCAACAGACTTACCTTGAGGTGATCTAGTAGTTTGTTGCTGTTGGTTTCTGTACTATTCATTGTGACTTCACAATGCACCCCATGTGTAAATAAGCTAATTAACGACCATGTTGGTCCCACAACTTTAAAACTCAAATTCCTACCTAAACTATTAAAATCTAAAAACAAAAAAACAGTGACATTTATAATACACAGAACAATTATCTGGATGATTCCAGTTACCAACTAGACATATCAAAAAACGCCTAAATCACAGAATGCAAACCATATACTTACAACCATATACACTATGCTCAAATACTCTACATCTGCATAGCATGAGTGTTGCCTTACTGATGGTGGTGTGGTCTGAGTGACCAGATATGCATGCTGGGATACAGCGCTGTCTGAAGTCTACAGTTCTGTAGCTGAGTGTTCAAGAGACCGTTGGGATGTCCTTCAACATGGCAACGTTGATTCCCCAAGGAACAATGTCAAGGCGAAGATGTGCGTTACTAGAATACAACTTGGGTCTTAGACCAGAGAACCATAGAACACGTTACAACGTTCCTCTCCATAGATCCTGAAGCCCCAGTGAAGGTTGAGCCAGAGAAGACTTGCATCTCAGTGCAAGAGTACACAGATACACTCCCCGTCCATCTAGCCTGTAGGGAGGAAGGAAGGGTAGCCTCACTCCAGGTCTGAGCCTTCAATATCCATTTACAGACAGTTTCCTGCAAATGTTCCAACTTATTTTCTTTGTGGAATGTCTTTAGTAGTCCATCGTAGTCCTCTAGTTGTATCCTTCATTTACACTGCAACACAATCTGCAGAACACTCTGGAACACTCACAATCATTCCAGGCTCTTGAGGTATACCGTTAGGCTCAGGTATACATGGTGCATGCCCATCCTCCTTCAATTAAATTCACCATTCTATATCAAAACACACACAATGTCAAACCCTGGCCACATCTCTAAATCTAACTGGCCACGCCCACATGTAGTACCTTATGCCAGGTCGAACCCTGGCCACAGCCACACTCACATGTAGTACCCTATGCCAGGTCATACCCTAGCCACACCCACATGTCGTTTCCTATGCCAGGTCGAACCCTAGCCACACCCACATGTAGTTTCCTATGCCAGGTCGAACCCTAGCCACACCCACATGTAGTTTCCTATGCCAGGTCGAACCCTAGCCACACCCACATGTAGTTTCCTATGCCAGGTCGAACCCTGGCCACACCCACATGTAGTTTCCTATGCCAGGTCGAACCCTAGCCACACCCACATGTAGTTTCCTATGCCAGGTCGAACCCTAGCCACACCCACATGTAGTTCCCTATGCCAGGTCGAACCCTAGCCACACCCACATGTAGTTCCCTATGCCAGGTCGAACCCTAGCCACACCCACATGTAGTACCCAATACCAGGTCAAACCCTAGCCACGCCCACATGTAGTACCTTATACCAGGTTGAACCCTAGCCACGCCCACATGTAGTACCCTATGCCAGGTTCGAACCCTGGCCACACACACATGTAGTACCCAGGTCGAACCCTAGCCCCACTCACATGTAGTACCCTACACCAGGTCGAACCCTAGCGACGCCCACAAGCAGTACCCTATACCAGGTCGAACCCTGGCCACACCCACATGTAGAACCACATGCCATGTCGAAACCCTAGCCACACCCACATGTAGAGTACCCTATACCAGGTCGAACCCTGGCCACACCCACATGTAGTACCCGATGCCAGTTTGAGCCCTAGCCACGCCCACATGTAGTACCCTATGCCAGTTTGAACCCTAGCCACGCCCACATGTAGTACCCTATGCCAGTTTGAACCCTAGCCACGCCCACTTATAGTACCCTATGCCATGTCGAACCCTAGCCACGCCCACATGTAGTACCCTATGCCAGTTTGAACCCTAGCCACGCCCACATATAATACCCTATGCCAGGTCGAACCCTAGCCACGCCCACATGTATTACCCTATGCCAGGTCGAACCCTGGCACACACAACCCTATGCCAGGTCCGACATGTTGTACACTATGTCAGTTCAAACCCTGTTTGTTGATTGTATTGCATTTTTATTTGAATGTGAATTAGTATATTAAACCAGGTCAAACCCTAGCCACGCCCACTTCCGTCTTATGTCCATTCCATGCCACCCAACTCTCATGACATCCACAATACAATGTTTAATGTCGGCAAGAACTCAAATGATGTCCAGCATTCTTCAACGATGTGCCACATTTGTAATGGATTACGTAGGCCGCATTCAAAAAGGGTACAAGGTTGACTCAAGTCCCTCAAGTAGTCCAGTGATTTCCTGAATCAGTAGCCTTGACAAGATGCAGACCATGCAGCGTCGATTAGCCGGCAGCACTGGGAAGGTCGCCTAGGCTTCACAATGTATGGAGAAGGGGAAAGTTTAAACGTGTTCTACGGTTCTCCAGTGTTCGACCTTGACTATGTTCTAGTCGGCGAGGGGAAGAGCCCTCACATCTTCACTGTGGCATTTCACCTTGGGGAATTCCCCTCACCATCTTCATGACATCCCAGTTCCTGTGACTGATGTCACCACCAGTCTTGAACACTTTTCTCCTGAGGAGCACGTCTACAGAACTGTAGACCCTCAGACAGCGCTGTACTAGCATGTACATCTGGTCCCTCAGACCACACCACCATCAGGAAGACCACACGGGTGGTGTTGATGGCCGTGTTCCAGAGAGGGTTAAGCTTCTAAGATTACTAATTCAGACTAAATGCTTTCTTTAGGCTATGCACCAACAATAATCCTTCCTATTCAAATGAATCCCCACCTCATATGGGTTAAGTCATCCAACTAGGAAGCCAAGAATAAAGCGGAAATTAATGACTTACAGTTCGAAGTTTCTTCTTCATAGTTCAGCTGTGTGACTCAGAAACAAAGTCTCTTCTTCAAAGTTGAACTGAAGACACACACACACACACACACACCCCCCATGTGGGCATCAATAAACGATTTGATATTTTTTTTACATAGTTAACATCCAATTCAACGGTTAGATTAGATGCTTATGTTATAATAGTTATACCACAATCCCCTAATGACAGGGGCTTAACTGACAGTCATGTAAAAGCGTCCATGTCAAATGTACAGCAATCACCTGAATGTCATCAAGAAATGTTACACCCAGGTGCTCTTAAGAGGATATAAGAGATGATGTATAACTCCTTATGGCAGACTCAGACTGGGGATGGTAGCCTACAAACTACCTAAAAACCCTCCCTCCCTCCCTCCACACGCACACACACACACACACACACACACACACAGCAGGTCGGACACGTTGTGCGTTTTTACTTCGAAAAGTCTTCGTCACGACTGTTAACCATAACGCTAAACGACTGTTAACCATAACGTTACACACACTGGTTCTGGTTCAGTTTGTAAAACATTAATATTACCGTGTTTAGGAGACGCCAGACTGAGAACAGTTCGGTTCCCGGAACTGAAGAGAACAACCAGCGAGCTGCAGCAGGTGACTTAATTAGTAAAACCAAACTGAATTTATACAATTAAATACTTATACAATTAAATACTTATACAATTCAATTCAATGGTGGAACAGTGCGAGAGTCAATTGTAGGTATTCTTTTGACCTAAAATGATATACCTAAATTAAATACAATTCAATTAAACATTAAACCTGTTTTATTTTGCTTAGATTTAAATAATGTATATTTAGATTGTAAGAGTGTTGTGGTGAATGCTAGACAATTTGGTTGTACTTGTACAATGACAATACATAAAGGCATTCTGATACTGTATCATCAGTGATATATTGTTTATTTTCTTCTTTCGACAAAAATTCAATATATTTGTTGGTGTCGGTGGGTGCAGCATATGGATCGCAGGTGCCCAAAACATACAGTTAGTTCACATATCTTTGTTTTGTCTTCTATAAAGAGGTGATGTTAATAGCCCTGCTTTAACCAGGTGGGAAATTGGCAGGCGGCATTTGCTGCAGTTCTGTACAGTTCACTGCAGTTCTGTACAGTTCACTGCAGTTCTGGACTCTGTTTTGCCCTCCAGGGCTCCCCGCCAGTCACGTGACTATGGAACCTATGAATAGCGTCGCAGCCTTAATGGGGGCCAGAGGACCCCCTCCCAAACACCCCCCACCTCCTGAAAGTTCACATCCCCCCCAGGAGGTCACCCACTCACATCATGAGAGAGAGAGAGAGAGAGAGAGAGAGAGAGGAGAGAGAGAGAGAGAGGAGAGAGAGAGAGAGAGAGAGAGAGAGAGAGAGAGAGAGAATGGGCTCCTCTCTTGTGCCCCCTTCGTCAATGTGCCATTTCAATTGAAAAGCCCAGTGGTAATTAAATTCCAGCAGGGGTTAGGGCCAACAGGGCAGGGGGGCTGCCCTGACATAAAGATGACACAATTCATGAGGACAGAGGACAGAGGGGGGGGGGGGGAGACAAAATGTCGCTTATTCATACACATGGCAGACTGCTCCACTCAATCTTCATGACATTTAAAAAATATATATAAAAAAAAGAAAAAAAAAAGACAAGGAACCGGGAAAATGAAATAGTGACACAAAACGCATGAATCCCAATATGACCTTTTCCTACATCCTGGATATGTTCTCTTCCTTCCCCTAATGAGGCCGTATAGCTCTCCGTCTGCGGCCATGTTGCAGGCTAAATTGTCTCAGCGCTCAGACGAATGAGGCTGTGGTGGACGTGGAAGGAAAGGCGAGAGAATTGGAGAGAGAGAGAGAGAGAGAGAGTGTGTGTGTGTGTGTGTGTGTGTGTGTGTGTGTGTGTGTGTGTGTGTGTGTGTGTGTGTGTGTGTGTGTGGCCGCTGTGTGAACGTGTCAACACACATGTGGTAAGTAACTCATGGAAAGACGCTGCTGCGTTGCTGGTGAGGAGCGACACTAGAGGCAGTAATCCTCCTCCACTAACCCCAATGGGCTCCACTCCTCCACTCACCCCAATGGGCTCCACTCCTCCACTCACCCCAATGGGCTCCACTCCTCCACTCACCCCAATGGGCTCCACTCCTCCACTCACCCCAATGGGCATAACTCCTCCACTCACCCCAATGGGCTCCACTCCTCCACTCACCCCAATGGGCTTCACTCCTCCACTAACCCCAATGGGCTTCACTCCTCCACTAACCCCAATGGGCTTCACTCCTCCACTCACCCCAATGGGCTTCACTCCTCCACTCACCCCAATGGGCTTCACTCCTCCACTAACCCCAATGGGCTTCACTCCTCCACTAACCCCAATGGGCTTCACTCCTCCACTCACCCCAATGGGCTCCACTCCTCCACTCACCCCAATGGGCTCCACTCCATGTGAGGAGACGTGGAGGTTAGTGTGGACATAACGTCTCCTCACATATTTACTCGCAAAATAAGATCAGAGAGAAATAATATTTGTACTCTACTTTAATAGAATCTGCCATGACTAGAAAAAAATGAAAATGAAATACAAAAAATAATTAGAAAATAAAAATGACAACACATTACAAGAGGTGTTGATGTGTGTAAATAATATTAATAATAATAATAAAGCATGAGCTGAATGGTTTCTGTATTGTTTTGGGGAACGTCATAGCCTAGAACTCCGTTATATGCGTTGGGCAACATGAGAAAGTGTGTAGATTCAGATTATTGCTGAAACCTATTTAGTTCTTGCAAATCATTCAGAATGAACAGACGAACGTGTCAAAAATGAATTGTTGCGAATGTCCGTTGCCGTAAAATGATTATGACAATTCACTTGGCTTCTCGGATTCATGAGACCGTCGCTCTGAGTGCAGTTTTGCTGCCACCTACTGGCCAAACTGCAGAACGGACGGCGATATGCAAACTATCATGTCTGACTGGAATAATCTTAAAATAGCTATATGTAACACATTTACTGTGTTACATACTCATAAAATGACTTACAAAATGAGGATTTGTTCACAGCTCTTGGGCTGTATTCCAACTGATGTTCTCTAGTCATGCAGCACCAGATTCTGTTTTTTTTTGCCAAAGCCATTCCTAATACAGTTATCCATGTCCAACAACAAAAACAATTAGAAAAGCATTTATTAAGAATACACAGAGGCCTTGTCAATTCATTAGCAAACCTAAATAGTTGGGACTGTACAGTGTCTTCACGAGCGACAGGAGAGACAAGAGACTGGATCGGTTCTGATATGATCCAGCGATACATTATTCACACACAGCAGAACCCCCGCGGTCCGACCAATTTTCAGTCAAATGAACAGCCGCTCCGGACGCCGCGGCGTGCAGCTCAGCTCAGCACGGTGTCGTGTGTCGGTGGGGAGCCCCGCTAGCCTCAGCGAGCGCCCAAGTGCTCCATGACCCCCGGCTTGACGGAGGACGGGTGGTGCTGCTGCACTCCGGGGCCCCCGATGCTGGTTTCCCAGCACTCGTAACCGCAGTCCCTCAGGTCCTGGACGGTGCTCTCCACCACCGACGGCTCCGTTTCTACCCAGGATCACGTAAAAAGGGACAAGAAAAGAGATCAGAAGTCATGCCACCCCATGTGCCCTCCACCGTTGAGTGGGAACATATGGATCTCCAACTTTTATTTTTTATTGACGCTTTTTATTTTCATCTGAACGATTCATCAATCATTTATTTAAGTCTATAAAACGTCACGGATAATGTCGACAGCTGGAACACCGGAGCCCTAAAAGTGCTTGCTTTGTCGGACGAGCCGCCAAGAAAAAGCTATCGATGTATCACTTAAAAAACAGAAAATCACTTCAGCACTCGGGGAAATTTACAATTAAAAGAACCAGCAAACGACTCGACTTCAGTGGCGCCTTTAAAACGATCAGAAGTGGGAGGAAGAAAAGTGCAACGGCAAACACACAAGCTGCAGAACAGGACTACAGCATGGCCACTGACGTAGTGGGAGGAAAAACTGGTTTTAATTCAGTAATCCCTCAAAATCTAGTAATGGGTGGAGAGGTGAGATAAATCCATTAGGACTAAAGCTCTGCTCGCTGCCTGCTGGGTCATAATAAGATGGCAGGGGAATACAGGGAGAGCTTAGTTCATCACCTGGACAACACACACACACACACACACACACACACACACACACACACACACACACACACACACACACACACACACACACACACACACACACACACACACACACACACACACACACACACACACACACACACACACACACACACACACACACACACACACACACACACACACACACACACACACACACACACACACATCAAGCAGTGCTAATGTTAACCATAAATCCTTTTGAAAGTTAACGGTTGCTGAAGTCGTAGTTTTCAGAACACAATGTGGGAAAAAAAGTCTACACTTTAGAGGACAACCTTTTTGTCGGATACACCTCGGCCCAAACGGCTATTTAAGGATCTAAAGATACAAGATACTAGAATATCTTCTTAGTAACTTAATAGACGGCCAAACACTGGCTATGTAAGCAAATATTTGGGCCGTGAGGAGTCGTTCCGGACGCATTAAAAGTCTGTATTATGTCTGCTGGAGGAACAAACAGCAGACAGGCACTAAGCCAAGTTGGTTTTGTCAACCAGTGAATGACAGTTTCCTCCCAACAGATTGCATATTAAACCCTGCACCAAAATAGGCCTGCTGCGCTGCTCCTACACATCTCTGTCGGAGAGGATGGATAAGCGGCCGGTTTTAACAAGAAGCGGACATTTTGTAAAAACCACTTGTCACTGGTTTCATTCAATGTCAGCAGGTACTTCCATCTTTTGTTTGTTGACAAGCAGTTTTACCGAATGTCACAACACTATTACTATTCAAAACACCGCCATAGCATTTGTATAAGGGCTAACACCGCCAGAGCTAACCACCCAACCTATTCATATTCATATTCATATGTTTCCCCGTGCTTTTTGTATCCCAACCAGGGGAGACTTTGCTTTGCAATATTCTACATAAAATATTAGTATTTTATGTAAAATATTAATATTTGTTGAATTTGATACATATTATATACATTTTGTGCTGCTCAAAAAAGCTGAGAACAAAAACCTATGCAGAACATTTTTCCGTAATTCTATTTGATCAATTCTATTAGAACCCTAACCCTGCTCCAACTCCAGCTCAGTGACTAAGACAATCACATTATATAACCATCATCACATACCAGGTCTGAGCAGGGTGATGCCGCAGCCCCCCCCGCCGGCCCCCGTCAGCTTGCTGTGGAGACCCCTGGCCAGGGTGACCCGGCACAGGGTGTCCAGAGACGGGTGTCCCCACGCCCATCACGTTCAGCTGGCTCTGGTTGATGTCGATGAGCTCCTGGGCGGAAAGGACAAGACGTGTGAAGCGTAAGGCAGGGACTTCCAAGCAGGGCTAGGCGCTCTCCTCAGGGGGGCTGCATGGGCAGGGGTCCAAGGGGTCAACGCAATTTAGTTCAATTAGATCAATATTTGATTATGTCGATTGTTCCCGATCAATAAACGTCAGACCACAAATAGAAATGAGTGCGTCTCAGCATCTTCCATTTTAAAAGGACTCCACAGGTCACTACAATATTAATAATGACATTAGTGGAAAGGGAAACGTCTGTGGTTTGGATGAAGCGGTACTGATGGGCTGTAGGGGTCCATAAGGTCGTCTTTACGTCATCAGATCCTAACCAGAGTGTTTCCTTACCTCCAGGACGTTGTAATGCTCGCTTGTGATTGGCTCACTGGTCATCTCCGCCAGAGTTTTTTCACAAGTGCAGGAAATGGCATCCACGGAATCCAGCACAGGGTTTATAATGGAGGGGAACTGAATAATAAAGACATAAAACAAAATAAAACACATTTTACTAGGCATCCATATGGATGGTCTTCTTCTGGGCCTTAAGAAGGTGACTCCCCTGTTTTAGCATCACACGCACCTACGACTTTAAATGACAGTGATGTGAGCAGTCGTGACAGTGTCGTAAAGGTTTTAGAAAAAATGAACACATTGGGAGGAGCGAGTGGGAGGGGCCTCACACTCGCTGGAGCAACGGGACGCAGCCAATAGAAAACCAGCGCTCCGTTGACTTCTTGTTTATGACGGAGAGTTTCCTCACGTTTTAACAACTTTTGGTGACCGTGGTGTAACGTCCATTACACCGGGACTAAGTTACAGCCACCCAACACAGGCCTTCTGCGTGGATGTGTTACAAACACAAAAGGACTGGCAACAGTGTGTAAACATTGACTCTCCACACCAAACGGTTACACAACGCGTGTGACAACAAGCGTGTCAACGCTGCTGCTGCTGCTGCTGCGCCGTCGCCAAGGCAACGGCACGCCGGGGGGGGGGGGGTTCTGCGGTGAATTTAATTCCAGTGTTTTACGGCGGCGCTCGGAGCCGGGAGAGCACCGGGGGGGCCGGCGGTTACATTAATTAGTGTGTCAGGGAGGAGGGAAGCGCTCACTACCTTGTTCCGTTTGTCCTTCACCCCCGCCACCAGGACCTTGGTGCTGCGGGCCACGTTGGTGTTGGTCAGGAGGATCCTCAACAACGGAACCCTGGGAGTGAATGTGGAACAACGCAAGAGAGACAGAGAGACGGCTTCAGGCTTCAATTCAAAAAGGGGCCTTTTGATTTGTGCATTTGTGGCACCGCTTGTTGTAGTTACCGTTTATACGACACGTTCAAAAATGAAGCGTTCATAAAAGGACAAAAAAACGGCTTTGCTAATAATGGAATGGCATTCGTCTAATTATTACAATTATTATAAATATTACCGTTCAGTTCACAAGCAGATGGGAATAAGGATGATGATGATGATGATAAAAAATGTCTCATCAGATGCAACAGCTTTTTGAAGCAAATGTTTTTCTTTCTAACGGTGTCCATAAAAACAACAGAATGTAGAACACGCTACCTGCTCAAGGGGAGGATCTTCCCAGACAGGAACCTCAACATGCCACCTGCATGGAGAGAAGCATTCAGGCACCGTACATACATACAATCACACAGACCCCAGGTCCCTACAGCATGGACCATCAGACCCCAGGTCCCCCCAGGTCCCTACAGCATGGACCATCAGACCCCAGGTCCCTACAGCATGGACCATCAGACCCCAAGTCCCTACAGCATGGACCATCAGACCCCAGGTCCCTACAGCATGGACCATCAGACCCCAGGTCCCTACAGCATGGACCATCAGACCTTACCCCAGGTCCCTAAAGCATGGACCATCAGACCCCCATCAGACCTTACCCCAGGTCCCTACAGCATGGACCATCAGACCCCGAGCAGACCTTACCCCAGGTCCCTACAGCATGGACCATCAGACCCCCATCAGACCTTACCCCAGGTCCCTACAGCATGGACCATCAGACCCCGATCAGACCTTACCCCAGGTCCCTACAGCATGGACCATCACACCCCATCAGACCTTACCCAGGTCCCTACAGCATGGACCATCACACCCCATCAGACCTTACCCCAGGTCCCTACAGCATGGACCATCACACCCCATCAGACCTTACCCCAGGTCCCTACAGCATGGACCATCACACCCCATCAGACCTTACCCCAGGTCCCTACAGCATGGACCATCACACCCCATCAGACCTTACCCCAGGTCCCTACAGCATGGACCATCACACCCCATCAGACCTTACCCCAGGTCCCTACAGCATGGACCATCACACCCCATCAGACCTTACCCTAGGTCCCTACAGCATGGACCATCACACCCCATCAGACCTTACCCCAGGTCCCTACAGCATGGACCATCACACCCCATCAGACCTTACCCCAGGTCCCTACAGCATGGACCATCACACCCCATCAGACCTTACCCCAGGTCCCTACAGCATGGACCATCACACCCCATCAGACCTTACCCCAGGTCCCTACAGCATGGACCATCACACCCCATCAGACCTTACCCCAGGTCCCTACAGCATGGACCATCAGACCCCATCAGACCTTACCCCAGGTCCCTACAGCATGGACCATCACACCCCATCAGACCTTACCCCAGGTCCCTACAGCATGGACCATCACACCCCATCAGACCTTACCCCAGGTCCCTACAGCATGGACCATCAGACCTTACCCCAGGTCCCTACAGCATGGACCATCACACCCCATCAGACCTTACCCCAGGTCCCTACAGCATGGACCATCACACCCCATCAGACCTTACCCCAGGTCCCTACAGCATTGTCCACGCCTGAAGGATTCCCATGGATGATCGTCTCCCCTTGAAAGGCCCAACTGTTAATCAATTCCATATCTTCCTGACACCACCTGTGAATGACAGAGATGGGGAACATCGTTCTGAATGTGAGTGTATAATGCTGTGTACACACACTGTACTCCAGGGTGGGAGGTCATGAACACAAGATAAACAAGCCGGGTGTAGTGGTTGAATACAAATACATGAAAGGATAACCAAAAACACAACACAAAGTGAGATTTGACAGGAGATACAACCTACACTATACTTTGGAAAAGGCTTCAGTTTAATCCCTCAATAGACGATTTGACTATAAGGCAGGTATTTATGTTTTACAAAAACGGTCAACTCTAAATCAAGTCATTGTCAAGAGCTATATTATCATAAGTGAGTGTACCAGGGATAAGACATACACTTGGATATTGTTTTATCAGTAGCTTTAGGTTTCCCTTTAGAAGCACATTGATGGGATTGTGGAGTGTGTGTGTGGTTAGTGGCTGGTGGGGCTGCACACCTGTTGGTCCTTGCTAATCAAGGCCCACAGGTTAAAACAGCCGCCACCACCACACACACACACACACTAGAGGAAGAGCTCTAGTTCCATCTGCTCTGTTCACCATGACTCAAAACCCTGCAATAAACCGGATTCCTCATCACCCTGTGTCTTGTCTTCGGGAGGATCCCTCAAGGAGCCATTTTTAATGGCTTGTGGCAGTGTTGTCTGCTACGTCCATATTTTAGGACACGTATGGACAGTGTAGTATTTGATTTAATATAACATGCCATGGGAAGACCCAGGCAGCCATTTACAGATCATCTTCAGGGAGCTACTCAATAAAGAAGGCAGGAGTCAGGAGCCACGCAGTCAGTATCAGACGTTGTGGCTACAGCAGCGTATGTGAATGATGTGAATGAACTCAACACCTTTCAACTAGAGAGAGGAAGGGAGCTCTCTCTAGGAGCAGAGACTCCACACAAAAGCCTATTTAATCAGCTTTATGGTATAGAAGGTTATGTTTTATGTACTGTGCATAAAAACACGTGTGTAGCCAACGCCGACACGCTGCACATAGCGACGTGCAGCGTAGATTCTATTCTCTACCTTGAAGTCCCCACAGAGTGTTTGAGTGGAGCCGGTATGGCACCGCTAGCGGTGAGCAGAGCAGCGGCCAGGCAGACCGAGTAGGCAGCACTCGACCCCAGACCCGCCCCCGTGGGAAGCTCTGACCACACCGAGACCGACAAGCTGGGCAACTCACTGCAGAGGAAAGGGAAAAACACACACACTTTTAATCAAATTCATTTATTCAAATGTGAATGAATTAAAAGCCAAACGTATTAGCTATTTGTGACCCAAATACCTTTACCCATGAACACACATGCATGTGCGTGTGCGTGTGCGTGTGTGTAACAGGAACTAAGCTGTCCATGCCTGTCAGGGAAGCTCCATGCGGACCGACAGGAGGCTACTCTGAACTAATAGTCTGGTTTCCTCCCGGGGGAAACACACATCCACTCTGGTTAGAGGCTGTCGCCCAATGGCTGACTCTCATTAGTCCGACCACCTCAGTCGCCATCGGCGGCGCCAGACACGCCAGCACCGTGTCAGCCCTGATTACCCCACCCACAGGCTGCAGCTCTGGCACTGCTGAGCATCTCTTGTGTCCGGTGCGGATGCAGGGAGAGTCAGTCCTCTCATCTTATAAACACAGGGTTCAATGTAGCAGCCAGGACTCCTGGCATGCGCCTAATGAACTCAGAGCGCACTGTTCAATATTTATGGTAATCTACATATACCATATACCATAATGGAGATAGCTAAAGGGAAAGTGGCTGGAATATAGTGTTGTGGAAATATAGACTAACAGCACAAGTGTAAAGACAGTGAATTTCTCTGACCCAGTCAATGACTAACATTAAGGATAATTGAGTGATAGGACAGTAGTGAGGTGAGGGGTGGTGAGGTGAGGTGAGGTGAGGGGGTGAGGTGAGGTGAGGTGCAGGGTGGTGAGGTGAGGGGTGGTGAGGTGAGGTGAGGGGTGGTGAGGTGAGGTGAGGTGAGGGGTGGGGTGGTGAGGTGCAGGGTGGTGAGGTGCGGGGTGGTGAGGGGTGGGGTGAGGTGAGGTGAGGTGCGGGGTGGTGAGGTGAGGTGCAGGGTGGTGAGGTGCGGGGTGGTGAGGTGAGGTGAGGGGTGGGGTGGTGAGGTGAGGTGCAGGGTGGTGAGGTGCGGGGTGGTGAGGGGTGGGGTGAGGTGAGGTGAGGTGCGGGGTGGTGAGGTGAGGTGAGGTGAGGGTATAGAGATACATACGGGTATAGAGATACATACGGGTATAGAGACACATACGGGGTATAGAGATACATACGGGGTATAGAGGGGTATAGAGATACATACGGGGTATAGAGGGGTATAGAGATACATACGGGGTATAGATATAGTGAACAGTTCTAATACAGTGTAGATTGTGTAGCCCAGGTAGTCATGGATCTGGATGGAAATGCTATGAAAGAGGGAATTATCAGGGCTATTCTGGTCTTTCCCCAAGAGCACAGGGAAGAGGATAAAGAAGGTGCCATGGCAGACAGAAGAGTCTAAAGAGGCAATAAAAAGAGAAATAAAGCATTTAGGGTGGTGAAGAGCACCCATAACTACCAGCATTTGATGGGTTTAAAGAGAGCACAAGCGTGCCGTAAGGAAAACCATAAAAGGACCACTGTGGGCCAGTAGGAGGAGACATGCCGGAGGGGAAAATGAGTGAAATTAAAAAGAATGGTGGAACCCAGTGAGGACTGATGGAAGCATCAAACAGTACTACAGGAGAAAGCTGCTTGTAAAGAGCTTTGTGAAGATACAGAGCTCTAGGAATATGTCAGACGAAGGGAGAAGTGGGGAGGGATAGAACATTTCAGGGTAATCTGGAAGAGAGGATACTTACCATTCACATTTGCCGAATGAAAACGTGCCCATGAGCAAAGCTGGGTTAACTTCACTACGATCAGATCTGTTATATGATGTAAGCACCTCAGGGACAACGCTTGAGAATCGGTTGGGTACGTGTTATAAAGGGTGGCAGGAAGGAAAGCTTCTTAAATCATGGGAAGAAGCAGCAGTGGTGATGGTGACGATCCAACAGTACCGAGTAATTACAGATCAATAGCCCTAACATCATCTTCATATGGGGAAGATAATGAGAATGATAAAGAATGATAGCAGATAGATATAGTAATTATTGAGAAAGCAATAAACTCATGTCACAGCATCAAAGTGGTTTTAGGAAAGGAAGGGGAACATTAGATCTGGTGATATGCCTTGAAACAGAAATAAGGAAGGCCTATCTATAAAGTACCAAATATAAAGTACCAAATATACTGTTAAGGGTGGAAACCACAGATTTAGAGATAAGTGAGCTCCTCTCAGTTCTTCTTCCGTTTAGTTGTATGCCGCAGAGCAGCCATACGGGGTCGTGAAGACGGCAGAAAAGATCATGGGGTGTGCACTTCCATGCATTGAGGAGATCTTTAGGACCAGATATCGGAAGAAGGCCATGTCCATCATAAAGGACTGCAACCACCCTGGGCACCATCTCTTCTCCCCCCTACCGTCCGGTCGCCGGTTCCGCAGCATCCGTACAAGGACTACCAGGTTTAAGGATAGTTTATATCGACAGGCAGTAACCACTCGATTTTCTGGACTCATTACAGTTTCTGCACTGTACTGCACTGTATTCATGATGCTGCTGCACTACTGGCACTTTAAAATGCTTTTAATGGGGAGTAAGCATTCCATTCCATTGTACTTGTTGCAAATGGCCAATAAAACATCTTGTATCTTAAATGCTTTGTGCACAATTCTACACTTATACTACACAGTACATATCATCCTTCAGTCACTTGTATGTTCATTTTTATTGTGTTTAGTATTTTTAAAAGTATTGTGTTTTCCAAATTCATACTGCGGGAGGGAATGCAGAGTAAGTATTCCATTGTACTTGAAAAAATCTTGAATGTGTTGCAATACCGCCATCTGCTGGACTGTCACATAGCCCATCTATCCCGGCATTGCTACTGCATGGTTGTTAAATCCTGGTTGCTAAAATAGTGGTTGTATCAGTTGGCTGCTGGGTGAGCCATCCACCCAGAGCCTTATTGGTTAGTTGGGGGGACCTTCTATAATCTTTGTAAACTGACAATTCAATGCATTATATTTTGTTCTGCATTCCATTTTGACACCCAGGTAGCAATCGCAATTCATTTCCATTGCATTATTGGCTACTTCCAAAGATTGCAGACAGTTTCCTCACCCAACGAAGCAATATGGCTGCCTGGTAAAGAAGGTCTAAACCAAACATGTTTCTTACCCTGATCCAAAGGAGGAGAGGTAGATGTACAGGAAGGCCAGGGTCGCCATGCCTCGGGTATCCAGGTTTCCATCGGCTATGCCCACAAACTCACGCAATCTTCTGAGAAGCTCAGCGTCCAACTGTTTTGTCTCCTCTGGTTTGGCTTTAAACACACAATGGCAAAATCGTTAATTCAACCACTGCCAATAGACTCTAGTTAATGTAAATATGTTTTCGATTGTACCGTATTGACAACATATGACACGTCTAGGCTGCAGAGCCTAGTGTTTCAGAGAGATTTGTGTATCATACAACCGTTCTTCATCATTCTTACCAAAGGAATCTGACACAAGTAGCTTGAGCTCAGACACGTCCCAGGAGAGACTTGTGTCGATGTTGGGAAGGTCTATCGAGACTTTACCCGTAGAGGTTGCCTTCAATTCTAAATAGGTCCTCAGGTTGAGGCTGACAGCCAGAGCCACCTGTGGTGAAACATTCATTTTCAGTTGCATACACAAAACCTGTAAGTTACTGCCAGTTCTATATAGAGTATCTACAATCATACTCAACAAACAACAAATCGTGAGGATTGAATCCTCTTTATTGGTCACATACATGAAGACATACAGTGAAACGTGTTCTCTGCATTTAACCCATCCTAGTATTAGGAGCAGTGGGCAGCTATTTGTACAGCGCCCGGGGAGCAGTTAGGGTTAGGGTCTTCCTCAAGGACACCTCGACAGTTTTTGCTAGGAGGAGCCGGGGATCGAACCAGCAACCTTCCGGTTGTGAGGCGACCGCTCTACCTCCTGAGCTAGACTGCCGCCCACTCGCTCTATATAGAGCTGACATAATGCATAACACGGGCAGTTGTTCTATATCATAAGAGCTAGTCATACCATCTCTATATAGAGCCGACAGGATGCACAACACACTGTCAGTTCTATAGCAGAAGGGCTACAGTCATACCATCTCTATATAGAGCTGACAGGATGCACAACACACTGTCAGTTGTTCTATAGCAGAAGAGCTACAGTCATACTAGCTCTATATAGAGCTGTCAGTTCTGTAACAGAAGAGCTACAGTCATACTAGCTCTATATAGAGTTGTCAGTTCTATAGCAGAAGAGCTACAGTCATACTAGCTCTATATAGAGCTGTCTGTTCTATAGCAGAAGAGCTACAGTCATACTAGCTCTATATAGAGCTGTCGGTTCTATAGCAGAAGAGCTACAGTCATACTAGCTCTATATAGAGCTGTCAGTTCTGTAGCAGAAGAGCTACAGTCATACTAGCTCTATATAGAGCTGTCAGTTCTGTAGCAGAAGAGCTACAGTCATACTAGCTCTATATAGAGCTGTCAGTTCTGTAGCAGAAGAGCTTCACTCCCTCCTACCTTTCCGTGCACCACCGCATGTTCCCCGTGGAGGATGGCCTTCCCCGGCGCGGAAACGATGCAGTGTTGGACATGCATCGTTGGTATGACTTTACTTCACTTGCAGCAGTAAACGTATAGCATATGTACGTCACAGGTTGTACCTCCTAAACTCCTGGACAGCAGAAGACTAAGAGCCGCTAACACGTAAGGCCAATGGCTAGTCAAGGTGAACGTGAATGTTAATGAATAAGAACAGCAGCTGTATTGATCGCTGTACTTTGACATTAAAGAAGTCAACACAACACACACACAACACGAGGAGGGGGAGGAGCTCACGTGGCTTAGGATTCCAGCATCCAATAGGGGGGCTCGTTTACTCTTCACGAGTTTACTATGCGATCCAATCACCACCCAGTATTCATCAATGACGCAAAAGGTGATACTCGTGCCATTGGTCGTGCGATTAAAAGACCGCCCCCAAATATACGGACAGTGCTAAGGGACAAAAGGGGCGAATTGGTTATTTACAATGTCATCGTTTGTTTTCAAGATGTTAAATGTTCGTTTTTTGGTAAGGAGAGGCGCATGTTTTGATCGGCGCTCCACGGATACATTAATGAGCTTCTGCAGAAGGTAACGTGTTAGTAATAGTCTGACACTTCGCACTGGTAACCATGTGTCATTCCAATGAGCTGCAAACAGCCCAGCTGCTGTGTGTTATGTACCATGCACTATGTCCTATGTTAGTTTATAACGTGACATATTACCATGTATTTGGTACAATGTATGGTCTGTACACTGTCTTTTTTTGTATAAAAATTACTTCTATTAATGATTTCCCAGCAAATCTTCCGCTGATGGAGGAGTCCCCAAAATATACACGAAACAGGGAGACAAAGGCAAGTTACTGTTGTTTGACATTTAACACATCTATCCTTTCATCTATATATCTATATAGATAGATATAGATATATCTAGATAGATATATAGGTATATATATCTGTATATAGATATACATCTATATATACAGTTGAGTTTATGTATTAAAATAGATCTGACGTGGTTCTCTACTCTGAAGGTTTCTCAAGCACCTTCACGGGGGAGAGGAGGCCCAAAGAGGACCAGGTGTTCGAAGCGTTGGGAACGACAGATGAATTGTCGACAGCCTTGGGGTAGATCATCGTCCTTTTTTTAACAATAACACTCCCTTTATAACAATAACACACTCCCTTTATAACAATAACACACTCCTTGTGTTGGCGTCCCGTACCGGACTTCTATAAAGAGACCATTATTTGTACATCACAGCTTAGCACGGGAGTTCTGTCTGGACAGAAGCCATTCCTTCACCCACCAGTTGGACAAGGTAACGCTCAGCTTTTTTGCTTTAGTCAGCAAGTGTTTCCAAAATGTCCCCCTGGTAAAATAATGTTTGTTTCCACCAGATCCAATGCATTTTACAAGATGCGGGTTCAAATATTGCCACGCCCGTGTCTTCATCGAGAGAGAGTCACAGAAGTAATTGGATCCCAAATTGCCCTTCTTGGATTAGTAGTTTATTTATAAAAAGTAAAAGTACAACTTGAACTACTTTTTCCATTGTGTCCCCTCAAATCTAACCGCAGTTGTCCTTATTTTAGAGAAAACCGTGTTCAACTCTGAGCCGATTGCAGAACTGGAAACCTGGATCGATGAATTCACAGACCAACTCCCACCACTAACCAACTTTATCCTGCCTGTGAGTCCAATCACTCTCTGGGGGCTGTGGGGGAGTCCAGCTAAGATGTAAACCAGTGATGTTATTTATGTTGTATTAAACCACAGTCTGGAGGAAAGAGCAGTGCCGCTCTCCACATGGCTCGGACCATCTGTCGCCGGGCAGAACGCAGGTCGGTGCAACCGGGTTTCCGTTTGACACGCCACTTGTGAAACTCGTGAAAAGCATTTGAAGTATTTTATTTTGTCCTTGCTCTCGTCTTAGGGTTGCTCCTCTTGTGCGCTCAGAGGAAGTGGATCCAAACGTTGGCAAATATTTGAACCGGTACATTCCGAAGGTTCATGGACAAACTTATTTTTATTTAATTTTTTTTAAAGAATGGTATTTGAATATGTATTTTCCACTCAGATTGAGCGACTACCTGTTCACTGTGGCCAGATATGCAGCCATGAAGGAGGACAGCAAGGAGATGATCTACAAGCGAACTACTGGTCTGGGGAGCCCAGGAACCTCGTAAATGTGGGATGTAGAAGTTTTGTTTTTCCAATTGTATTACCAGAATAAAACCAGAGTTTTTCACAATTCTTGCATAACGGTTTTCCTTTGATTGGCATATAAGGGCACAAGTCTAGGGGAACAAAGAACAATGTTGGATTGAAAACCATTTTAATCTTAAATCTCAACACTATTCCATCATAGGATTTAAGTTAAGGCAACCTTAAGACTCAAGCCCATGGTTACTCCACTACTATACAAATTCTCACCCATGTGAGAAAGGACTCTAGTTGAATGTGGAGGATTCCTCCCCTGGTTGCTGGTCTGCCTGCGTGGAGTCACAGGAGCTGGCACCAGCCCTGGGTCCTCACCGACAGAGCGCTGGCCCAGGTCATGAGCGACAGATTGCGGTCCTCGTAGGGTGGGTAGCGCAGATAGGTGACGCACTCGAACCGCGTTCCTCGAAGTAGGCAGGACTTCCGGTGGGAGAAGGTGTCAAAGCTGGTCCGTCCGTGATGAGAACCCATCCCACTGGCTCCTGTTTGGGGGGGAGAGAGGAGGAGACGTGATGCATCTCTCCCCTCTTGGCACAACAAGCGCTCCCATTCATCACATTAACGAGAAGAAACTCACCGACGCCGCCGAAAGGCAAGGCCACCATCATGCTCTGCAAAACGCTGTCGTTGGAGCAGAAAGCGCCACTCGAGGTCTCCTTCATTAGCCTCGAAATGACCTGGTTGTTAGGGAGATTAATAGAGAGATAAGCGTGGGCTCTGTGAGAAATGTGTGATTTATTCCTGGGCGAGATGCCGTGCTTCTCACCGTGCCATCGCTGGAGTAGGCGTACATGCACAGGGGTTTCTCCTGCCTGTTGATGAAGGCGATGGCCTCGTCCACGTTGTCGACGCTCAGAATGGGAAGGACCGGACCGCTGACGTCCTGCTGCATGATGGCGTCCGTTTCCACCACGTTAGTCAGAATAGTCGGCGCTTCGGGCAAACGATAGGGAATATTGTACTAATGTAGCATATACAGTCCTGCAACAGTCCTGCATTTTTAGTAGTTTTATCTCAACTTGTGTCCTGTAGTTTATGCTGTGACACCCAAATACCCCATCTTGGATTAATAAAGCACATATTATTATACAATTGGTAAATGGACCAAGCGCTTTTCTAACCAATGGTTACTCAAAGCGCTTTACATATCAAGTCTCACATTCACCCATTCATACACACATTCAACCACCAACGGCGGAGTCAGCCATGCAAGGAGACAGCTGGCACGTCAGGAGCAGTTAGGGTTGGGGTGTCTTGCTGAGCTGAGCTAAACTGACGCCCCCCCCCCTAATTATAGGAAAGGCATATAGAAATGAAGAACCACCTATGTATTTCTCTGCCTCGATCACCTGTCCCCCAACCGCCACCTTGCCAGACCTCCACAGCAGATCTCTGGTCCGGTTGAAACTCTCCGGGTTCACCATGCGCCCGAAGCTGCGAGACTCCTGGGGATCCGGGCCGTAGAACTGCATCACGCAGCACTTGAGCGCCTGGACCAGCCGCTCCCTGACGTCCGCGTGGCAGAGGACGTAGTCGGGAGCCGCCATACTCTGCCCGGCGTTGTGGAAGCGCGCCCAGGCGATCCGACGCGCCGTGACGGCCAGGTCGCACTGCAGGTCTACGTAACACGGGTTCTTGCCTCCGAGGACCAGAGTGACGGGTGTCAGGGTGCGGGCGGCGGCCTGGGCCACCCTGTTCCCATCTGCTCTGCTCCCTGAGGACGGTTACTCAGAGACGTCAGCAGACATTCAGAAGATACATCATTCAAAAGTAAGAGCCCTCAGTAGAGCGCACTCCGCTACACCAAGAGGTCCCCTTTGCCCGGTTAATACGGAGGCTAAACAATCCCTCTAAAGCGACAGATCTTCACCATTTCATCCGGTCCATGTGATTAATCATTTACGTTTATTTTCACCTGATCCATCCTGGATTTGTGGGATTCTGAATTTGTATACCCATATTTCCCTAAATCATATTTGCCATTTTATGCAAATATGTTAGTAACTTTGTTAAATACTACACAATGTGTTTTTTGCTCAATCAAACTGAAGAATCCTGGATCAAAACCACCCGGTTTTGGTCCAATTCTGTACAGAACTTTTTGAGTTATCTTGCTAACAAACAGACAAACAAAACATAACATAAAACGGTAAATAGGAATGTACCGATAAAGAAGACGTGATCGAAGCCTAGTTCCACCACCTCGTCCAAGACATTCACACCAGCCAGAACCACATGGTAGCACTCCTGGTAACAAGTTCACAGAAGGACACAGAGTTACAGCTGGGATGGTTCTCACCCTCACAAGCACTTCAACTCCCAATACCTTTAGAGTGGAAATGCAATCAGATGACATCTCACCCCTGAAAATGGTTCTTATGAAGGTTCTCAGATGACACAACCGAGCTCCGGTTTCTGTCAACGGAGAAGGCTCACTAGATGAGGGGCGGCTTCATCCAGAACTACTTACATTGTCGAGATACGAGGGGATGAGTCTATGCAGGAGCTCTGCTGTGTGGGAGGTGTGCTCATACGGGTTAATGAGGGCACAGTTTCCTACGACCAACAACCAAGAGAGAGTAGCGTTGGAAAAAAATGGACCGTGGATTAAACAGATAGACAAATAGTCTCAGTTGTTTTGTCTCCACCTGCTGCGATGGCTCCGACCAGCGGTCCCAGAGTCTGCTGAACTGGGCTACACCAGGCCCCTATGATAAACACCACCCCCAGGGGCTCGCTGACCACCAGGCTCTCATCCAAGGTGGTGGCCTGCACCTGTGTCACACACACACACACACACACACACACACACACACACACACACACACACACACACACACACACACACACACACACACACACACACACACACACACACACACACACACACACACACACACACACACACACACACACACACACACACACACAAGAGAGAGAGAGAGTTGGTAAGCAGGCAGAGAAACAAACAACACAGTCCCACTGTAAGCTCAAGCAGGAGCACTGAAAGATAATCTGATTTTCGCCACTTTAGCACAATGCATTGCTTTGTTGTGGGGAGACTGATTGTTCTGCCCTAAAAGGCTGCATGATTCATGGCAATCCAGGCAACGCTATGATAACTCTGAACTGGAATACATTTGATGTACGCATGGACACACACACACACACACACACACACACACACACACACACACACACACACACACACACACACACACACACACACACACACACACACACACACACACACACACACACACACACACACACACACACACACACACACACACACACACACACACACACACACACACACACACACACCAGGGTCCTCTCCACGTGCTGCGGCTGCATCCACTTCTTCAGATTGGCGATGGCGTGCAGCGCCTCGTTCTTCACGGGGATCAGTTCTGACATGATGGTCTCGAAGCGTGGCTGCGTCAACAAAACAAATTAGAGTTCATACTTAATGAAAACCCTTTTGTTGAGCTTTGTCTTCCGTTCAAACATCACCAATGAACAATGCAACTCTAACAATGCAATTGTATCTCTACATAAGAGTATTAGAGAGAACCGTTATGAGAAACCAGAGGTACCATATGGAGGTCCCGTCCAAGAGCCTCCACAAAGTCACACTCGTGCTCCCCCAGCATCCGCAGCAGGGCCTCCAGCTGGGCCAGTCTGAAGGCCTCCTGGGCCGTGCGTCCGGACCGGAAGGTGGCTCTGGCCCTCTGCAGCAGCTCCACACACTCCAGGGGAAAGGTCTTTAAGCACGGCTCTCCCAGCCTGGTTCTGGAGCACAGCGGGGTCACCATGTTAAAGTACAGAGGACCAGGATCACCATCACCACTGAAAGACAAGAAAGAGGAAAAAAATGTGTCTCACCTTCTACAAGTTTTACGGCCGTTCCTCTGACAAGCGACACATGCCTTCACTTTTACACTCATGGTCTCTACTGTGGAGCAGAGAGGCTCAGTCCGACCTGCTCCCAGTCAGCTGATCACCTACAGCCGTCACAACTCAACACGTCCAAACACAAGTAACGATCAACTAAACTATCTTCTTTGTAAATTTTTGTAAATATTTACACAACATATATATATATATATATATATATTTAAATTAATGCATATTTAAAATATATATAAATATATATATAGAAAAAATTTAAATAAATGATCTGGAGGGCCCTCAGTACCTCCGCCACACCAGAACGTCCCCTGGATCCGGATCTGCAATATCGATCTAATCAAGGGTTAGTAAGTACAATCAAACCTCCAAGTTCGACCCAATTCTGTACATAACTTGAGTTATCTTGGCAACAGACAGACAAACAATCTAACAAACGGGGGCAAAAACATAACCTCCAAGTAATTCACATAATTATACATGTTTTAATATTATTTAAGAATTGCCTAATTCTAATGTCATTACCGTGGCGGTGCTTTGACCCAGAGCCTCGGAGGTTTAAGGAGACTTTAAAGCTGCTTTCCCCGGTCAGGAGGCCCGGACTCGGGTCATTAACACGGACGGACGGAGGGTCGTTTACAGTGTTTTAAAACCCACACGTCCTGCCTAGAATAAATTAATAAAAATAGTCCTGCAAATGACCAACCATTACGAATTGAATAAAACCAAACACATGTGTGCGTGTTTTACACACACACACACACGGGGTGTCGTTCGCGAACGAGAACGATTCGTTCATTCCCATCTTCCATCTCGTACACACACACATTCGTCATCAATGAACCAATACCGACGCAGATGTTGGAGAAGCACATCCCAACAAGTCAGAAACGGGGATAAACGACGACCGACTCCCATGTGTTAGGTAAAGGTTTTATAGAACACGATGTTAATGTACTCAATAAGAATACTACAGTGATCATTTATACAATGGGACCTTCTTTTTTGTTTTTCTTCAAACCACATACCCGGGATTCCGGGAACCAAAGAAAAGGAGTCAGGTCCACAAAGTCTTTTAAAACGCAAATATTGCAAAAATAACAACCAAAAAAAAACAGTTTATAAAGCGGTTCATTCAGCGGTCAGTCCACTGGAGAATGTAGTGCAGTCGTAGCTGTGCATCATTTTCGATCCATCTTGACATCGTTTGAAACTGGTGAACATGCTATGGAGGGCCTTCCTCCTCCTGCCTCGTACAAGGAGGAACACACAACTCAGACGTGAGTGTGTGTAGTTGTCTGTTGTCCGTTGTCCCACTGGGGTCTGTAGTATGAACACTCAGGTGAACCGTCAAGGAGAACAGAGCCACCATGCACGTTCCTGTTCATTCCAGTCGGGGGAGCTCCTGCAGATAATAATAAAAATAAACCATCCAACGAAAAGGTTTGCATAATAATAGGAGATCTTATAGCAAGTTCATGTTTTTTCACAACTTCGACATGTTTTACTTAGTTTCTTTGTTTGTTTTAAAGAATTCCCCCCTTCACGGACGCCTGTGAACTAACCAACCCTGTTTAATACTATTTGTAAGCCTTCCAACAAAACATTCAGTAATAATCTTTCTTGGTGGTGGTGGAAGAACCCCCCCCCCCCATCAAGGACATCAAAAAACAAGCCGTTGTTGGACGCAAGCGAGTGGACCAGTCTGTGACATCATCAGGTGGAGGTTTATTCGACATGGCTTCAGACGTCCAGGAGTTGAGGGTCCGAGCCCCTCTGGAGTGGTGGGACAGTGGTCGGTTATCATCTGTGACGCTTAGTTATTTATTTCTTTAGCTTCCTTCCTGGTAGGAGGAGGGAGGAGGGAGGAGCAGAGAGGGTCTTGGGGTGTATGGCTTGATTCCAAAGAAGAGTTATTGGTTACCTTTTGAAAGAGACTGGAGCGAGGAGGTGGCACATACATGAGGCACTGGGCGTTATTTAGAGGGAGGGGCGGTGAGGGGGGGGGGGGGGGGTTGTGAAAATTGGTATCAACAACATTGTTGATTTCCCTGCTCTCTCGTTTCTCTCTTGTTGAGGTCAAGCCTGATCCGCCGGGGCTGAGGAAGGGAGACACACACACACGTATGTGTCGAAAAACTAAAAAACAGAATGAGCAAAGAAATGGTTCAACAGACAAACCGATGCGACCGGATCCCATGGGACTATCACTTTGGTCCCGCTGGCCTCAAGAGTCTGGAGGGAGGAGAGCCGTATACGTCCCCCCTCCGTAGGTAGCACAGACAGCAAGCCAAGTCTCTAAAACACGTTTGTGTGTGCGTCGAAAATGTGGCAATGATTTGTCTCATCTTGGTTAAAAAGTGCATGGTGCTCAGCAGCACTCTGCAACAATGAAATACGACACGTCGAAAAGTGCTCAGCCGGTAGTGTGTGTGTGTGTGTGCACAGGGGCTGTCTTATTAGATTTGCCTCTTGGAGCTGATCAACGGCGTGTCTCATGGCTTGCATTACGTCTGTATTGCTTTCCGGTTTCCACTTGAGACGGGAGCGTTCCGACGCGACTCCGTCTGAAGCCTGAGAACAAGAGATCCAACCGTATTTCATCCAGTTAAATACACACAATTATTACATCGCTCAGACGGACACGGGCCGCGCAGCAGGATGTGCAGAAATAGCCTTTTGTTCTGCGTCCTTTCCCTCCCGCCTGCCTCCGGGATGAACGGTGAACCACAGACCGCTGTGGTTAAGACTGAAGAGCAGCCGTCCAGAGCGGCGGTGCTGAAGAGAGAACGGGCCGAATCTGGTTTAACTCTAGTAGAGAATCTGAACAATAAAAACAAAGTGTGTGGAGACGCTTCGGTCCGGGAGAGGAGGGCCAGACAGGGGGGGTGGGGGCCTCGGGGGGTTAGGAGAGCTCAAAGCCTGTGTTCATGCTGATGGCGTAGCGCAGCTTGTCGCGCAGGATGCTCTTCTTGCTGTAGTTGGGCAGCTTGAGCAGGTTGAAGCAGGTGGAGGAGGTGGGCAGCCGGCCGCCCGGCTCCTTCTTGCGGATGGTGAAGAAGCCCCGCAGCACGCTGCCCAGCGTGTCTCCCGTGTCCTGCACACCAGGGGACACCAGGGCGGTTAATGCCTTTCCATGACATGACATGTAGTCGTTTAGCCTTTATCCAACGTGACTCACAAGCGAGGCTGAGAACAGCCAAATTCCATCAGGTCTACCTCCATTGTTGCTACGTATCGTGTATGTAAACACATCTTTTGTATTTATTCTTTACTATTATTATTTTTTTACTACTTTACCACTTTACGTTACAATAATTGATTTCCTTCCGTACAAGCCATAATAATATAATATTCACATACATATACACATTCACAATAACATAATATATAATACACACATACATTTCCTTCATACCACCCTCTACCAAGAACCAAGAACGTACAATAAGTTGGCTCCCTTGATGTGACACAATGAGTACATCAATAGAGCTAATAAGAAAAAGCTAACCAACAGTAGCTGGCAAACAAGAAATAGAGCCAGCAAGAGGCAAGAGCTAATGTGATTAACAGAAGATTCATGAACCGTTCAAATGCCTCATGAGGACACAGCCTCAAGTCATAGGAGTACTTGTAGATAGAAGTGGTGCCTCACCTGATCGTCGGAGACCTCCACACAGCGGATGGAGAACGGAGGCTTGAGGTAGGCGAAACCCAGCAGAGGCGGCCTCGAGCAACTGGTCACGAACTGAGGAGGAGACACCAAGCACAAAAACAACATCAACAACTCAGTACTGTTATGTAAGGAGTGTCCATGTCCAGACGGTAAGCTGAGTGTCCATGTCCAGACGGTAAACTGAGTGTCCATGTCCAGACGGTAAGCGGAGTGTCCATGTCCAGACGGTAAGTTGAGTGTCCATGTCCAGACGGTAAGCTGAGTGTCCATGTCCAGACGGTAAGTTGAGTGTCCATGTCCAGACGGTAAGCGGAGTGTCCATGTCCAGACGGTAAGCTGAGTGTCCATGTCCAGACGGTAAGCTGAGTGTCCATGTCCAGACGGTAAGCTGAGTGTCCATGTCCAGACGGTAAGTTGAGTGTCCATGTCCAGACGGTAAGCTGAGTGTCCATGTCCAGACGGTAAGCTGAGTGTCCATGTCCAGACGGTAAGCTGAGTGTCCATGTCCAGACGGTAAGCTGAGTGTCCATGTCCAGACGGTAAACTGAGTGTCCATGTCCAGACAGTAAGCGGAGTGTCCATGTCCAGACGGTAAGCGGAGTGTCCATGTCCAGACGGTAAGCGGAGTGTCCATGTCCAGACGGTAAGCTGAGTGTCCATGTCCAGACGGTAAGCGGAGTGTCCATGTCCAGACGGTAAGTTGAGTGTCCATGTCCAGACGGTAAGCTGAGTGTCCATGTCCAGACGGTAAGCTGAGTGTCCATGTCCAGACGGTAAGCTGAGTGTCCATGTCCAGACGGTAAGTTGAGTGTCCATGTCCAGACGGTAAGCTGAGTGTCCATGTCCAGACGGTAAGTTGAGTGTCCATGTCCAGACGGTAAGCGGAGTGTCCATGTCCAGACGGTAAGCTGAGTGTCCATGTCCAGACGGTAAGCTGAGTGTCCATGTCCAGACGGTAAGTTGAGTGTCCATGTCCAGACGGTAAGCTGAGTGTCCATGTCCAGACGGTAAGCTGAGTGTCCATGTCCAGACGGTAAGCTGAGTGTCCATGTCCAGACGGTAAGCTGAGTGTCCATGTCCAGACGGTAAGCTGAGTGTCCATGTCCAGACGGTAAACTGAGTGTCCATGTCCAGACGGTAAGCGGAGTGTCCATGTCCAGACGGTAAGTTGAGTGTCCATGTCCAGACGGTAAGCTGAGTGTCCATGTCCAGACGGTAAGCTGAGTGTCCATGTCCAGACGGTAAGCTGAGTGTCCATGTCCAGACGGTAAGCCGAGTGTCCATGTCCAGACGGTAAGCTGAGTGTCCATGTCCAGACGGTAAGCTGAGTGTCCATGTCCAGACGGTAAGCTGAGTGTCCATGTCCAGACGGTAAGCGGAGTGTCCATGTCCAGACGGTAAGCGGAGTGTCCATGTCCAGACGGTAAGCTGAGTGTCCATGTCCAGACGGTAAGCTGAGTGTCCATGTCCAGACGGTAAGCTGAGTGTTCATGTCCAGACGGTAAGCGGAGTGTTCATGTCCAGACGGTAAGCTGAGTGTCCATGTCCAGACGGTAAGCTGCGGGCTAGGAGGAGGACCAGAGCTCACCTTGAGGAACATGGCCCGCTCTTCTGCAGTGAAGTCCCCAGACAGGATGTCCCACAGCCAGATGACCACGCGGTGGCTGCTGTGGAAGCCTCCGTAGTACACCGTGTGCTTCCTGGAGGAAACAGGGGGGGGACATTCAGGAGACCTACCACCACTCACCAGAAGATGGGTGTTTTTGTGAAAAAAGACACCAATACTGCAAAGAAAAATATATGCATGGATGTATGTAGTTATCCCATATAATGTACACACGCTTCCTTGTTCCAATAGGTTGATTTCCCCTCCTCCCTTTCTTTGTGTACAAGCCTTTCCACACATCAAAATAAAAATAAAACATTTTTCCCAGACTTTTCTTGTTTGCACGTGTACATAAAATTGCCCTTCATTCATAAATAATTGTTTTAATAAATTTGAATATAATCTAATCTAATCTTATCTAATCTCTCCACCCCACCAAAAAGTCCCCTGGATCCAGATTCGGATCTGATACTAAACCAAACCAACTGTTCTTTGGCCCATAAGTTAGTTTTGTCAAATTCCATACATAAAGTTATCTTGTTAAGGTTATAAAAAGGGCCAAGAGACGGTGTGGAGCGGTTCCCTACTTGAGGTCGTCCAGGTCGATCTCTGCGTTGTCCCCGGCGACCAGCCGCTGGACCTCGGGGGTGGAGAACATGTGCAGCCACTCGGGGTTGATGATGCTGCGGAAGCCGCGGATGAAGGCGGCCGTCTGCTCCTTGATCTGCGTGTGCATCCGGAAGTGGGCCATGAGGTGGATGTAGCTGATCCTGTTGGGTGGAGGGCAGGTTTGGTTAGACGAGCTCCGTAAGCATCATGAAACAAATGACTGGAGAAGCGGCAGGAATGTGGTTATATTTAGATTTACTTGTTTTCATTAAGGACCGGCATGGTTTTTCCTCCTGGTATCAGCTCATGGCAAACAAGCTGTGAAAGTGGAACAGTGATCTCAAAATGAGCTGAAACTAAAACTATAAAACTGACAAATTAACAAATTATAAAATCATGCAAATTAGGTCTTCAGATGCTAGTTCTGGCTCTTATTCCTCACCTGGCCCATGACGTCCTCATCGTAGGACAGCGTCAGCCCTAGATCGCCTACATCTCCATCGTAACGCTGGGAACATTACATTACATATTATTATATTATTTACATGACTTGCTTACAGTATCTCTTACACAAAAGCAATGTAACAACAATAAAATGATCCTACTTTACTGATCCCAGGCGAGAAACTCTGGGAAACTAGTTTACGTTCACAGAAGAAAGACACAAACGCAAGTGACATTTAGCGGTGCTGTGACTTGTTGTGTGGAGGTGACCTCTGACCTTGATAGAGGTGAGGTTCTTGTAGAACTCAGAGTCCAGAGACGGCAGCTCGTCGATGGAGCTGTAGAAGGAGCTGTGATGGTGGCCCAGGACTTGACTCAGGAAGAAGGAAGCGAACGGAACGTCTACCACGATGCCCTGTACGGACAAGAGGGACCAGACTGGTAGTTTAGGAGGACTAGTAGTTTAGGATGACTAGTAGTACACAATGCCCTGTACGGACAAGAGGGACCAGACTGGTAGTTTAGGAGGACTAGTAGTTTAGGATGACTAGTAGTACACGATGCCCTGTATGGAAACCAGGGACCAGACTGGTAGTTTAGGAGGACTAGTAGTTTAGGATGACTAGTAGTACACAATGCCCTGTACGGACACAAAGGACCAGACTAGTAGTTTAGGACGACGAGTAGTACACAATGCCCTGTATGGACACAAGGGACCAGACTAGTAGTTTAGGACGACGAGTAGTACACAATGCCCTGTATGGACACAAGGGACCAGACTAGTAGTTTAGGAGGACTAGTAGTACACGATGCCCCGTACGGACACAACAGACCAGACTAGTAGTTTAGGATGACTAGTAGTTTAGGATGACGAGTAGTACACGATGCCCTGTACGGACACAAGGGACCAGACTAGTAGTTTAGGATGACTAGTAGTTTAGGATGACTAGTAGTACACAATGCCCTGTACGGACACAAGGGACCAGACTAGTAGTTTAGGATGACTAGTAGTTTAGGATGACTAGTAGTACACAATGCCCTGTACAGACACAAGGGACCAGGCTAGTAGTTTAGGATGACTAGTAGTTTAGGATGAGGAGTAGTACACGATGCCCTGTACAGACACAAGGGACCAGGCTAGTAGTTTAGGATGACTAGTAGTACACGTAATCATGCACGGTGTACATATAACATCGCCAGGTTGGTGGGCACGTTCATAGTGTGAATAGAGGCTGAGGCGTTCAGTATATTAGTGCACTATTTGGGCCGTTAACAATTTGAAGTTGAAAATCTCCCTGATGGTAAATAGTGAATGGACTGCTTTTTATATAGCGCTTTTATCCAAAGCTCTTTACAAGTCATGCCTCACATTCACCAATTCATACACCCATTCATCCACCGACGGCGGAGTCAGCCATGCAAGGAGACAGCCAGCACGTCAGGAGCAGTTAGGGTGTCTTGCTCAGGGACACCTCTACACTTTGCTAAGGAGGAGCTATTAGACTAAGAGTTAAGAGTTATTAGACTCTGCTTAAACCGGCCACCAACCACACACTCTCCACATACACTGGTGAATGCATACCCATAATGCACCATGAGAGCCTTGTAAATACAAAATCAGGCCTTGATCCTTCATTATCCTTCCATGGGTGACATCTTATCTACGTGTGTGCTTGAGAGAGAGCGACGTCATTGTACCTCATACATGGCCTTGCCGAGCATCTTTCCCACAAACTCGAAGAGCTGCAGGTGGTTCTCGTGGATGTAGGACGTGGGCGACGGATAGAGCCGTTCATTTCCGCTCGTAGTCTGTGGGACGTACAAAAAGGGTTTAGAGGTCAGTGCTGATCACCCACAGCAGATGAAGAAGAAGAAGAATGATAGACAGTCTCTGCCGGGGGAACTGAGAGCATCGGCACGTCTGTCCTTATTTTTAAAACGGCATCTTAAAACGCTGCCATGGATAATGCTGCGATGGCGCCTACTCGGACCGTGAGGACTCTGGGCTCCTTGACGACCAACTGGACGTCTTTCTCGGGAAAACATTGCATCAGTGACACGCTCCTTCTAGATTCCAGGAGGAGTCGGCCCTTCCTCACTGACCAAGGTGCTGATCCAGGCTTTTGTCGCCCCCTCGCCCGTCTGGACGACTGCGACTGCCTCCTTGCGGGTTGCCCCTTGTTAAATCCCACGTCAAAAGAACTTGAAATGTTCTTCTAAACAAATGTATTGTTTCTGTTGTTTAATATAACAACAGGAACATCAAAACATCTATGAATAATGCTTGATTTTGCTAGAAATCATAATCATATATTCAGGTTTTAATGACCTTGTATTCCATTCAGCATTTTGATATATTCAGGTTTTCGGCGACGCACCTTAAAGAGGTTGAGCGCCGGGTTGAACACCTTCTTGATGATCTCCTCCAGGAACTCCTTGAAGACGCCGTCCTGGTCGATTCCGGCCTCGTCCACGCCGAGGTCGTTCACAAACTTCACACGAATCACGCCCTTGATGGAGTTGGCGGGCAGGCGGCGAAGCTGGTCATAGCCGTCCTAAAAAAGGAAATCCAAAATAAACATACAATTAAAAAGGTTGTTATTTTAGGATCGGTGTCGTCCGAGTTGGTCACTTCAGCGTATATTTGATGTTGATCTTCACGACCAGATGTCGAAAGAAGGCCATCTCCATCACAGAGGGAGCCGCAACCACCGTTGACTCTTCTCCCCCCTACCGTCCGGTCGCTGGTTACGCAGCATCCGTACAAGGACTACCAGGTTCAAGGACAGTTTTCATCCACAGGCTGTGTGCCTACTAAACTGCTAGGAGTGCTGCCACTATCCTAACATTCATTAAGTCATTAACATTACACTATCAGAAACTATCATACTTTGTTGGACTTTCTGGACTCATTACTGTACTGTTCTGAACTGTACTTATGATGCTGCTGCACAACTGGCACTTTAAAATGCTTGCCATTCTATGTATTCCCTCCACCATTGAAGATGGGACGGAGGTTAAGTTTTCAACACCGTCTGTTTGTCTGTTAGCAAGATAACTCAAAAAATGTACTGAACTGGACAAAACTTGGTTTACTTAGATTACTAAGGAACAGTTAATTACATTTAGGAGCATATCGGGGGATTCTTTGGTGTGGCGGATGCGTGTGCTCTACTGAGGGCCCTCTAGTTTGATAATGTAGTCAAAAGTTCAGGGTCCTGAATTTAGATCAATAAAGAATGAATAAATAAAGAAAACGTTGCATTTTGTACCAGAAATGTTCCAATTTGGTGTACTCTTCCCCATTCCCGGTCCTCATACCTCTAGCATGCGTGAGCGGCGGATGGTGATGTGGGTGACGTGAGGCGAGGCCGAGTTGGTCTCCACCAGGCCCAGGCCCTCCTTCTCCTTGGTCACGATGTTCTTGAACAGCAGCACTCGCTACCGGGGAGAGAGAGAAGGACCACAAGGAAACACTGAGGATAACCATTAACGGATTAATGGGTAATGCCGTTCAAATGCAATGACTCATTTGAAATTAAATAATTCTTAAAATCTATTTAAAAAATAATAATTTAAAAATCTAATTAAAAATGTTTGATATGCTTTGAAGCTCCGGAAGTGCTGCTGGGCCAAACATAATTCATCCCTTGGGGCGATGAAGAAAGTCAATAGTCTGTCTCCTTACGTTCTTATGCGGGATGACGTGGGGGATATACTGCAGAAGGAGCTGAGCCCGTCTCTTGCCTTTCTCCAACTCCTGGAACAGCAGGCTGGGCTTCAGGTCCCTGGATGACATTTGAATAAACCACTTTGCTATTCACCATTATGCTCACTGCTTTATCCAACGAGACTCACAGGGGATTCAGCTGCCTGACGTTATACATGGAGACATTAGACACGGAGACATTAGACACTAGACATGGAGACATTAGACACTAGACATGGAGACATTAGACACTAGACATGGAGACATTATACACTAGACATGGAGACATTAGACACTAGACATGGAGACATTAGACACTAGACATGGAGCCATTAGACACTTGACATGGAGACATTAGACACCAGACACTAAACATTAGACATTAGACACCAGACATTAGACACTAGACATGGAGACGTAAGACACTAGACATTGGACATGGGGACATTCTGGATTGAACCCAGCACACTGCATCGTCCTCATACAGTGAGGGTGAGCTAGAGAAAGTTCCGGACGTGGCGTTAGAGAAAGGCAGAGGCTCACTTGCGCAGCCAGTGTTCGTCGGGGGTGAACTTCCTCCTGCAGTCCCTCTCATAGAGCACCATCAGCCAGCCGTGGACGCTGTGGAACAGCTCCAGCTTCTCGCCCTTCGCATTTTCTGTCCCCAAACAAACAAACAGAAACTCTGATTTAAAAACAACATAAGTCTCTCGTGTAGTGAGGTCAACATATACATTCATTATATTCCCCACATCTGTAGCAGAATCAGAAACAGCGTTATTGCCAGGTATTCAAACAATAACACAATGTTAATAAAAACATTGTACAATAACTACATGAATATGAAATAAAGAAAATTTAATTAAATACATCCAATACGAAAAATATGAATCGAGATCCAGGTCCAAAGTGTGTCTGCTCGAGAGGGGGGGGGGGGGGGGGGGTTGTGTGTGTGTCTCTCACCCAGGATGCCATCCCAGATCATCTTATACACAAACGTGTTCAGAAAGGAGGAGATGGTGAGCAGCTCCTCGATCTTAAAGGACGTCTGCTCCTCGTAGACCTCGATGTCGTCCAGGATTCTGGAACAAAAGTCAGGATTGCACACACGTTAGCTATGCAGATTACGTACCGTGCAACACACCGGGTGTCTATTGATGCCATGCAGTCATTCATTTAGCCCTTTGTAATGCTTTGGCAGCTCGCCAACACTTTGAGCCTGTATACAATTACCGTATTGACCCGAATATAAGACTGAAATCTGAAAAAGAGGGGTCGTCTTATAATCGGGGTTTAGACTTTTCGATGTACCGTAATTGCACATGTAATTGCGCAAACAACAGATCGCGCCAAACGAGTGTTCCGAGACACCGCGCGACACTTAAAGTAACTCAAAGTCTTAAAGTAACAGTACATAGCAACAGTTGCCTGGAGAGATAGAAATGGAGAGACACAGCGACCAACTTGAAAAAATAAAAACGCCTGTGTATTCTGACATGCCAACATCTGTCACTGGGCATAAGAAAGGTGACAAATGAGTGATTGTGAAGTTTACTGGAAACTAGAAGAGCCGAGTAACGGTCATGTTAACGCGCCTCGCAGATGGGGCAAAACGTCCCCCGTACGTGGTTTTAAAACGCAAGACTGTACCTAAAGAGGCAGTGACTGTACCTAAAGAGGCAGTGACTGTACATAAAGAGACACCGTGAGTGACGATAGCGGGAGTGAGAGCGAACAACCCAGCGATGTAGAAGACGAGCTGAATGAGAAGACGTGATGTGACCAATAGACTGATGTTCTGACATTGTGCACTGTTTTATTGCACTACTGTTTCATTGCAATCTATCTAGCCTGTTTTGTTTTTGTTTGCCAAGTTAGGCAAATTTGAACACAATGTGTGATGTGTGTTATCGTTATTTTCAAATAAAATTATTTTCTTTATAAAAAAAAGATTTGGTCTTCAAAAATGTTATTTATTTTTTTTCCAAAAATTTGTCTTGAAAAAGAGGGGTCGTCTTATAATCGGGGTCGTCTTATATTCGGGTCAATACGGTATATATATATCAAATAAATAATAATAACATAACAGTTATATAACTTTATAATATAATCAGATTCACTTTACAATGACTTTTTGCCCCACTTTGCTCTGTTGTCTGTTGTCTGCACAATGGAAGAGTGGAGATGTTAATTTGTTCAGCGATGAACAAACAAATGAATGAATGAATGCATGAATCCCCATTACGTGATGAGGTGGCGGGAGCAGTCACAGAACAGCATGAGCATGGCGAGCAGCTGCTTGGACTCCTCTGTGTCGTTGTTCAGGCACTCGGTGAACAGCTTCAGGCCCCCCTGAGGACCCAGCTCGCAGATGAAGGCCCACAGCTTGGGCAGCAGCTCGTCCAGGTGCGTCAGACCTGAAGGAGCACAGTGAGTGATTACATGGATATCAGTCTTGCTCTGTGGGTGTGCCTGTATTGTGTGTGCATGCGTGTGTGACACACACACTACAGTGTCTGTCTGTGCTTGTCTGCGCATTGCCATTTTATGTCTGTGTGTTATGTCTAGTCTCTGTGTTATGTCTAGTGTGTGTGTGTGTGTGTGTGTGTGTGTGTGTGTGTGTGTGTGTGTGTGTGTGTGTGTGTGTGTGTGTGTGTGTGTGTGTGTGTGTGTGTGTGTGTGTGTGTGTGTGTGTGTGTGTGTGTTTTATGTCTAGTGTTTTTGCAGGTCAGTGATAAGCAGTGCGTCACTGACCGGTGAGGATCTGCAGGCGTATCTGTGTGAGCGTGGAGAGAGAGGTCTGGTAGAGAACACAGATACTGCAGACCTTCTGCACCTCCGCAGAGTCCACCCGCTTGCCTCCCACCGGCTTCAGGATGTTCCGCACCGAGGCAGACTTCTGGAACGCCCTCTTGAAGAGGCCTGTTGTTCATACACAGCAGGAGATTGAGAACAGGGAGTTAGAAATGTACATAAAATAACCTGATAAAACTAACACACAATCTATTTATTTAGCCTATTCACTCAGATTTAGCAGATACTTTTATCCGGAGCAACCAACAGTGAGTATTCAGACATGTGTGATTAACTCGTAGGTAGGGGTTAGACAGTAAAGAAACAGGTCATTAACTAGTGGGTAGGGGTTAGACGGTTGAGAGACAGGCCATTAATTAGTAGACAGGGGTAAGATGGTACGGAGACAGGTAATTAACTCTTAGGTCGGGGTTTAACAGTAAAGAGACAGGTCATTAACTCATAGGCAGGGGTTAGACAGTACATAGACAGGTCATTAACTAGTAGGTAGGAGTTAGACGGTACAGAGTCCGGTCATTAACTAGTAGGCAGGGGTTAGACGGTACATAGACAGACCATTAACTAGTAGGTAGGGGTTAGACAGTACAGAGACAGGTCATTAACTAGTAGGTAGGGGTTAGACACTACAGAGACAGGTCATTAACTAGTAGGTAGGAGTTAGACAGTACAGAGTCCGGTCATTAACTAGTAGGCAGGGGTTAGACGGTACATAGACAGACCATTAACTAGTAGGCAGGGGTTAGACGGTACATAGACAGACCATTAACTAGTAGGTAGGGGTTAGACGGTACAGAGACAGGTCATTAACTAGTAGGTAGGGGTTAGACGCTACAGAGACAGGTCATTAAGGAGCAGGTAGGGGTTAGATGCTACAGAGACAGGTCATTAACTAGTAGGTAGGGGTTAGACACTACAGAGACAGGTCATTAACTCGTAGGTCGGGGTTAGACGCTACAGAGACAGGTCATTAAGGAGCAGGTAGGGGTCGACTGCCTAGCCTTGACCTCCACCGGAAAAACGTGAACTCACTCTTAACTGGCAGGTTGTTCTGTGACGTGCTGGGCTGCTGGGGAGGAGGCGTGGGCTCCAGGCTCTCCAGCTTCTTGGAGAGCACGTCACTGAAGAGCGTGCGGATGATGGTCACGCCCCAGAGATACTGCAGCTGCTTGGTCACCAGAGGCATGGACTCGTTCAGACTGGAGAGAAGAGCAAAGGAACGCCCGTGTTTAAGTGTGTGTACATTACATGTCACTGATATACGCTAAGAATACTTTATTTATCCCCAGAAAAAATCTCAAAATCAGACAATACAAGTACAAATATTAATGGTAATAATATACAGTATATATAGGCACCTATGCAAACACAATAACTCAAACTAGAAGGCCATCACTGGTGCGCCTAACTACACCACACCAAAAAGTCCCCTGGATCCAGGGCCTCTAAGCCCATAAGTAATCTAACCACCAAGTGTTGTCCAATTCAGTACATCACTTTTTGAGTTATCTTGCTAACAGACCAACAGACAAAACAAAACCTGGGGTGCCACTGTTCTGGGTGGTTGACCCAGCGTGACATCAGACGGCTTACTCACCCGTAGTCGACAGTCTGGGAGAACCAGCCCAGCACGGCGTGCCAGTGGGTCAGGTTGGATTTCTTTTGGGAGACATATCTCTGGCAGTAGGACAACATGTCTGTCAGGTCTTTCACAAAGTGGTTGGCCTCCTCTTCGAGGACCTTCTCATTAAGGAAGCTCAGGTGAATCAGGTTACCTACGACAGAGGGGAGAACGTGTGGGCAACAAGATAGTGGAATGGCTGTTACTTAGGTTTCCAAACTTTAAAAACACCAATACGTGTGACACAATGGGCCCCGTTTACACAAGATAAATATCTACATGCAACAACCGTTTCTGAATAAAGATGATTGTCTCTAGACTTAAAAAACTCATCTGATTATCACAAAGGGCACAACATACTCACACGTGTCTCAGCGTGGTTAGAGGCTGTTTACAAGAGAGCCCTTCTAGCACATATGGGTTTCAGGTTTCCACAATCTCAGAGGACGGGAGACCTAGTGTTCGTGGTGTACCGGTTTACATTGCTTCAGATAACATTGCAAATCATGTTTATAATAGCTTATGAAAACAGTCGTACCTCTCTTGTACAAACTGTTCCCGTCTGCTTAGGCAAGAGAAAACATCTGTCTTTGCGTCGCAATCTTGTAAGAGATTCAAAGCGTTTGCGTAAACAGGGGCCCTGACACACACGACTTCGCGACGCAGACGCTTACCCAGCAGGCAGAGTGTGTGGCTCCCCTCCAGACACACGCAGATGTCCAGACACTGCTCCTCTCGGCTCAAGAACAAGATGAACTTGCGGAGCATGTCGTGAGTTTGGAGAGCGGCCATGCACTGTCCGAATTAAGACAGTAGTCACATTGTTAAGATTGCTTTTTACATTTTCCCATGTGACATAGAAATGTCTGGTCTACAGGCAAATGTTTACCTCCGGAGTAAGAACACTGAGATGAGATACGATGGCTGGAACTGACATGATGTGAAGGAGAAACGATCTCAGCAGATTGTCCGAGAAGTGAGCGGCAATAACAGGCCTGCAAATACACAGAATCCATAAACAAATAACATAGATGGGTTATAACGTGTAACGCACTACTAAAGTGTTAAATGACCATCAATATATTAGGAATGGTCTCACCTTAAAGACAAGGTGAATATTGCTGTAAGAGTTCCCTTGGAGAGTGAGGGTCTGGAGCGAGCGAGGCCACTGGTCAGCAGGATCTGCACAGGACAAACAGGCATGTTGAGCTACGGTAGCTATCTTAGTATCTATTTTAAAATTAGCCTGGAACAGCACTGTCTGGATCATTGTTGTACATGACTTTTAATGTAATAATCCGTTTTTTGTCCTTTACATATTGTCCTTGTAACACAACTGACGTGTTCCTGTTTTAATACTTCTTGATCAGGGACATCTTGGGAAAGAGGTTTAGAATCTCAGGGAGACTTACTTGGTTACATTGCATTACATTACAGATGGTGTGATCCGTTATAATAATACCTGCAGTGTCGAGTAGAAGCCCTTCTGATTGAGATGGCCCATGATGTTTTCACAGATCCTCGTCAAAGCAGGTTTAAGAGCCTCTCCTAGAAATGATATTTCATATTTGTCTTCATTGCCAGTCATTGTATTCACATAGCATATTTCATACACAAATGCAACTCAGTGTGCTTTACATCACAAATAGCAAAGAAAAAAAATACATCAATAAAAAAGGTATGTTTGGGCTTCTTTACAATTTATTTAATTTGATTTAATATCAGGGGGCAAGGGATTTTCAGCGAATAGAAGCAATCATAGCTAAAAGCAGCTTCCCCGGTCGCCTTTGAGAGGACCTGTACACGCAAACCTCCTACAGCTTCAAGAAGACTGACCTTTCCCTCGCACCAGTCTCCATGTGGATGTGTCGGTGAAGGTGACCAGCATACTGAGGTACAGCGTCACCAGTTTATTATCTTGAAGGATGTCAGGCTGGGAAAAGCAGGCAGAAAACCAACAAGTTCATACTCATGCGGATGATAAGGATTCAATCCAACACTTTTTACCCAATATAAAGTACTTTTACCTTCAACTTTTTCAGGTGCTGACAGCAGACCCACAAAACATCTTTAATCTGTTTAATCCAGGGAATGGTGAGGTCTTTGGAAAGAGCCAAGGACACGTACCAAACCTGGAAAGTAAAAGACAACAGAAGTCAGTCAGACACAGAAGTCACATCGAACATCTCTGGGTGTACGGTAGTTTAAGAGCTACTCACTTTGGGCTCATTGTCAACGTCCATGCTGGTAAGAATCGCACGACAAAGCTTCTCGAAACGCTGTAAGTTGTGTAGGGAGAACACGATTAAACCAACCTATCTTTCTTTTTTACAATCAGCAGCACAAGTAAAATGTAAGTAGAATACTCATTGTCAGAAGAAATGTATATCAAGGCATCCTTGTCAAAAACCCATGCACCAAAAATGTAAAAGCCTTTTGCTACATATTATGATATGAACAAAAAGCTCACCAACTTATCCTCAGGACAATAAACAAATAAAAGTTTCCGGGCAATTTTGAAAATTGATAGTGCATTCCGTTTTGATGTCCCGGCTTCAGCGGCTTGAAAATAGTCATCAACCTCTTTCCTAGTAATACACACAATTAAAAGAAAACAAATTAATTGTACACACCACATATTACACCACATATTTAGCAATTACTATGATCTGACATGCTTTATGCTCATGGTGTTGTCATGGCGAATAAGTGAAATGGGTCCTTATTTCCCAGATGCAAGCAGCATACCGTATTTGCTTGTGGAGTCTGCAGCGACACAGGAACCTGCGGATGAGCGCCTGGATCTGCGTGGCGGACCTCTCCTTCTCCTTGGACCCTTTCCGGTCCTCCCTTGCCTGCCTGGCTTTGTCCAGGAACTCAGACTTGGAGCTCTGAGTCGCACTAAACATCGTGCACCCTGCACGCCCACATCAGTAAACATACAATAAATGCATACATGGAACAAACGCTGTATATACATTTATATATATTTATCCTGTTTTTCATAATTGCATACCCCTGATCACTACCTGTTTACTACTTGTATACTTACCTGTATATATATATATCCTTATTATTATGCACATATCTCATACATACTCTATAAGTAATCTTATAACTTCCTCTCATGCAATGATGACAGCTATGCGTTCTTTATGATACTGGTAGGATTTATTCAAATCCAGACCGTGAGAACTGTGAAACACACACATGAAATACAATAAATCACAGATCAAACAATAACAACATACATCCATATTATTTCTACTTCGTCTCTTAGTGTCACATGTCTTTACAATATTGTTAACCAAAATGAACTTAACCTACAAAACACATTAAATCCTTCTGCAATAATAATAACAATAAACTCACTTAGCAAACATTTCGTTAGCACTTTAGCTACCTGGCTTGAGGCAGTTACAACTGTTATAAGATTGTAAGATATGATACCTAGAAGACTGTCTTTTAGCCACTGTAAACTGTACATTATATATTACCATGCACTTTACTGCAAAATGTGCCCTCTGGTTAGATGCCAAATTATTTTCTCTGTGCTGTGCACTGACAATACATTAGAATCGAATCGAATCGAATCTTATCTAAAACGCAGGAATTACATTCGGATCCACGCTTGCAGGGAGAACACACGTCGTCCCCCATTGGGACGTGCGGGGAGACATTCGCCATTCGTGGAAGCATAACACACGAGTGATCCTTTAAACGGCGCATTTACCTGCAATGTACCGCAATCAGAGGCTCATGGAGAGAGACGCCGTCTCAAGATATCGAACCACATGTGCGTGTCCTTGAGATCCGAGCAGCGGGTTAGCAGGACCACCGCGGATCGGTCATCTGATCATTATCTGGAGAGGTGGGCGACACACCGAGTTAGCACACGCAAGCTAGTTAGTTCGTCGCAAGTAACAAACCGTGGCAATGGTTTCAGAAAAGTAAGACTACGGGAACGACCGAACACTTTAGTCACATCGTTGAAGTGGGATGCGAGGCTTCGTGCCGGTGACAGCCTCGGAAACACGGAGCGCGTACCGTGAGGAGATGTAAACAACAACAACAGGAGCTCCATCCATTGACTGCATCCATTAATCCCTTGTGTCGCATTCAGTGATTCCGGGTGGTGTTTTCTGCTGGTTTGCTTAAACATGAAGCGGAGAGTCCTATCCAAACGTGGACAAAAAAATGTATATATATATATTGTTGCTGAATACTAGTGTCTATGTTATGGTACGTTAACTTGTCCTCTCATTGGCGATAGTTGTGTTGTGTTGAGGGTTATGCGGAACCGAGGAAAGATTCTACAATTCCAACGAAGAGGCCGGACCTTTTTACAGGTTACTCATCACCATGAAGCTGCTGGTATAAACCTGATGGCAGGTACTATAGTCAAGGTGTAGTGTTTTAATGTAGTGTTAGGGCTAGGGATATATATAGATATATATATATATATATATATATATACACACATATATATATGTATATACATCTATATATAGATGTATATACATCTATATATATATATATATATAAATATATATATATAAATATAAATAATAATTAAAAATATATATATAAAAATATATAATAATAATAAAATATATATATATACACACATATATATATATATATATATATATATATATATATATATATATATATATATATACATACATACATACACACACTCTGTCCAGTTGCTGCTGTTTTTGCAACACCTGGACGTAATTCTTGTATCTTTTCCCACTTTGTCTTGTTGTTTAAAGAGACAGTCTACAGACACGACTACAGTCAGAAGTCCTTCTGACTGTAGTCGTGTTCCGACTGTCTCTTTAAACCGGGCGGAACCACGCTGACGTCATTTCCCAGCGTGCATCGCGGCGGGACCGGAAAGAAGTGGGCGTCAGCTGGCTAAGGTTAGCGAGCTAAACTCCCGAAGTCTTTTCGTGGTTCTATGGTAAATATCTCATCTTCTTATCGATTATCGGTCCTTATCGACTATCGTTTCGTCGACAACGACCATACGACAATACGATATGTTGTTGTGCCATCGCTCCGTCACGTGTTCAGATCACTTATTCTTATTAATAATAATAATAATAATGTTATTGTTATTGTTCATATTCCTCGTTGTAAAGTCTGCCTGGTGGGGTTCGTATTGACCATGTTCTTTAAACACCTCAAGTCTTTAAACAAAGTGGCATATCTCTGGATGTAACGGTGAATGAGGAAGTCACTAAATTCACGACCGTTTTAAGATGGACATAGTTAGGTGGTAATTATTCATGGTTGTGTTTATGAAGGCGTTGTGCTGCGACCTTTGACCCCCGACCTTTAACCTTTAACCCCCCCCCCCCACAGGAAGAGATGTCAGGTGAGAGTGTTGTGAGCTCGGCGGTGCCGGCGCCTTCGACCCGGACGACCTCCTTCAAGGGGTCCAGCCCCAGCTCCAAGTACGTGAAGCTGAACGTGGGCGGGGCGCTGTACTACACCACCATGCAGACCCTGACCAAGCAGGACACCATGCTGAAGGCCATGTTCAGTGGCAGGATGGAGGTCCTGACTGACAGCGAGGGTATGTGTGTGCGTGCTTCAGACCAGAGCACTGGGGGGGTGGGGGCTTCTCAGGGTCTCCGGACGGGATTTCATTTCTTCTCGGGGTCACGATTAGATAAAAAGTCGATTCAGTGCTGTGGAGTATCATTTCAGGATGTACATTTCAGGTTGTTGTGTGATTAGAAAGGTGAAGTGGCCTATCATTGCATTAAAGCAAAAAGTAAAAGTAAGTTCAACTGAGCAATTATGTAAACACACAAAGGCAAAAATAAATAAATATGATGTCTGTTAAAACTATTGGCCACCGAGTCACACTGCCGCCGCAATATTTGACCCATAGGCTGGATTTTGATCGATCGTTGCGGTAAACACTTTGGGACCATCCTGAACTACCTCCGGGACGGAGCCGTCCCTCTGCCGGACACCCGCAGGGAGACGGAGGAGCTGCTGGCCGAGGCCAAGTACTACCTGGTCCAGGGCCTCGCTGACGAGTGTACCGCCGCCCTGCAGGTGAGCTCTCACCGCCACTCCCACATGGACGAGAAGACCGGAACCGCTGCTTTGAAAGCTGGTGCGCTGTTGTTACCGGATCCACTCGGATTTAAAAGTGGTTTAGATGTGCTTCAGAATAAAATACACGGACACAGGATAATGTACTGAATAGGGTGTTATCAACGGGTACTATCGGTAGTGTTTAACTCTAGACTTCCAGTCATTGAGACCTTACTCCACTCATAACATCCACACTATGTGTATGTTTGCATGAAACGATTGTCTTCTCTTTTTGTCTTGCAGAACAAAGACACGTATGAACCATTTTGTAAGGTGCCCCTAGTGACCTCACTGAAGGAAGAGCAGCGTCTCATCGCAACATCTAACAAGGTACTGCTTTATTTAGGTCTACCTGCCATGGGCTCATCTACCGGCCATATTGGTCACTATGAACACTATGGGAGCTTCTGTTCTGAAACCATTTATTCCCTGGGCTGTGATTCATATGTTGCCGTCTTCATTTTGATATTGATGCTAGGAATGAGATGAGAGGAATACTATTTCTTTAAAGCGTCTAAACAATTTGTAAACAATTTGTGCCCTCACGATAAGATATACTCTTATACTGTATATAGTATACTATAGACTTTCATTAAGAAAGTGAATGTCGCGTTTACAACATGACTGTTTAATTTGTTTGTCCACAGCCGACGGTCAAGCTTCTGTACAATAGGAGCAACAACAAATACTCTTACACCAGGTGAGCTGTCAGGACACCGTAGTAAGATGATCGTATAGAGACACACAACACTTGGTACTAAACACCGGCCTAACTCTAAACACAACACTCCGTACTAACCACCAACCTAACTCTAAACACAACACTCCGTACTAACCACCAACCTAACTCTAAACACAACACTCCGTACTAACCACCAACCTAACTCTAAACACAACACTCTGTACTAACCACCAAACTAACTCTAAACACAACACTGTACTAACCACCAACCTAACTCTAAACACAACACTCTGTACTAACCACCAAACTAACTCTAAACACAACACTCTGTACTAACCACCAACCTAACTCTAAACACAACACTGTACTAACCACCAACCTAACTCTAAACACAACACTCTGTACTAACCACCAAACTAACTCTAAACACAACACTGTACTAACCACCAACCTAACTCTAAACACAACACTCTGTACTAACCACGGTGTAACTTCCCGTGCAGCAACTCTGACGACAACATGCTGAAGAACATCGAGCTGTTCGACAAGCTGTCCCTGCGCTTCAACGGCCGCGTGCTCTTCATCAAGGACGTGATCGGGGACGAGATCTGCTGCTGGTCCTTCTACGGTCAGGGGCGCAAGATCGCAGAGGTCTGCTGCACCTCCATCGTTTACGCCACGGAGAAGAAGCAGACAAAGGTAAAAACTAAAGCATTTCAAACACGGTATTTATTATTATGGGATGGCAATGCCTCTGGAGGGCTATGACGGTGCTTCCCCACCTTGGGGTCGGGACTCGACTCGGGGAAAGAATCGTATTGCATTATATTAAAATCATGATGTGACATTTGTCGGGGTCTGTACCAAACAATCAATCTTCCATCTGGAGAAAACAATGTGTAGGCCAGAGCATCTCTACAGCACTTCATTTATATTCGTGTTTAAAAATGTACATTTACACATTTGACCATAAATGTTACCCCATTTGCCCTGTTACTAGCATATGGGGCGGTGGGAGCTATAGATATTGTGTACATTTTGACAGGTCGTTGATATATATACTATTTATATACGAAGAGACCATTGGTTCATAGCCCCACGCAAACTACTACTAAACTATTTAACTGGGACACTTGACGTGTATGACGTGTCGATGTGGGGTAAAACCTTGTGGGCAGAAAGCAGATGCACAACAATGCATGCAGTTGTCCTGACCTACGAATGGGCCCAGGGGGCCAGGAAAGAGTCAGGACCGGTCTACAGTGTCTCTGAGCATAACTCATTGCAACGCCCCTTCCCCCCTCTAGGTGGAGTTCCCCGAGGCTCGGATCTACGAGGAGACCCTCAACATCCTGCTGTACGAGTCGCAGGACGGCCGCGGCCCGGACAACGCCCTGCTGGAGGCCACGGGCGGTGCCGCCGGCCGCTCCCACCACCTGGATGAAGACGAGGAGCGCGACCGCATAGAGCGAGTGAGGAGAATCCACATCAAGCGACCCGACGACCGCACCCACCACCACCAGTGACCTCTCTCACACACACACACACACACACACTTCTCACGGGACCGCTCTGGCCCGTCAGAACCCACCCTCCCCCTCTGTAGCGGACCGAGGACGGCCTTTGGACTTTGCTCGTGCCTTATATCACCTATCGCCTCTACTTCAGCCGTCGAACACTGAGGGCGGGAAAGAGTCATTATTAACGGTTTGTAGTGCTGAGATGTGTGTGGCTTTTTTTTCTTTCTTTCACGTATAGTTGCTTGTCAACCTTGTATACTATGATGGGCGTTGTTTTATGTACATGGCTTACAATCGTCACTTTCTATTACTGCTATCCAGTCACGTGCAGAAGGTATGAGTTGAAAAATGGAGAGACTACTTTAGTAAATGTAATGCAAATCACACGGTTTTAAATACTAATGCATTTTAAAGCTTTGTCCTTAATGTGTATTTGCTTTACAGTCGAAAGAGCGAGATGCATACCTTTTTTAATTTTAATTTAGCAAGTTCATATTTGAGTTTGTTTATGATGGGCGTTTGTTGGTGGTGTTTTTTTGTCGGACGACACCAGGTGTTGTACCTGAAGTGGCCGCTTGATGGCACTGTTGCGTTTATTCTCTTTTTTTTTTTACCATCATGCAAAGCACCGTCTTCTAGAATATCCAACTGCAAATCCAAACATTTTTCTTTTTATATCTTATATATTTTTATAAACTTCTGATGTCCATGGGTGGACTTTCAGAGCAGTGTCTTCACCACCACACCCAAAAGAAGACATTTTTTAGAAAAGGTGGGGAGAACACTGACCCAATTGATGGAGGTGTGTGTGAGTGATGGAGGCCGGGTTAAGTGAATGAGGGTAACCAGAGAGCAGCGTAAGAGAAGAGAACCGTCTCGTACTAGCTTTCCACGGGCCAGTGAAACCTGACCTTTGACCCCGTCGTCATAACCTTTCCGGGTTGTCGTTTGATACGTCCTAATCAATCAATCACAGTACTTAGATTTGCTCTCGTGTGTACAGACGACGTGAACATGTGTATGTTTTAGATATATTTATACATTTTATCACAAAATAAATTTCTACAACTGTTTTTTTTTTTGTTGCTTGCTAGTCCAAGCTTTATTTTTGTATGAAAACATTCATAATCCCCAATGGAAGTATCGTACACATCCCCGACATGAACCCACCGTGTAGCCAGTAAGTACTACTGTATAAGTACTACTGTATAAGTGACATACACGTTCAGTCCATGGGCCAAAGCCCAACCTTTCACATATCGGTACCACTCCTCCAAGGTGGCAAATTCTAATGTTTGAAAAGGTACATGTCCATAGATGATATTTTGGTATGATAAGGTCCTGAAAATTAGCATAAATTAGGATATGCATCCGCATCTTAGAAGCCAATTTATTGTAGGGGCTGGTTAACTTCATGTGCTGATCACTGATACAAAGCTACTACTTTCAAAGGGTTATCATACCAAACAAAAACTAAATGAACATTGATTCAATGGACATGGTTGTTGTTTTTTAAATAACTAGATTTTGCCACCTTGAGTGGTACCAGAATCGTGTCTGGCCCTTGGATTAATTGTGTTGAACTGTTGTTAAAACTATGAACTACGGTGGTGGTAATGGATGCTGCTGCTCATCTCTTCTCTCCTCCTGATGAAATATGCAGAAGGTTTCTTCTTGTGTCGAGTCCTCCATCTTACCCTGGTCCCCGTCACTGGTCACCGTGTCCGCACTCGAGTGGACACCTGCAGAGTGACACAGACCGCTCATTTGATGGTCTGTTCGACCAACGGACGTTAAGACGTTTTAATAAGCGGAGGAGGAGGTCGGCCCAGACAGAGAGCAGTGGCGTGTCGGTCGCAAACGAACGACTCTTCACGAACGAGTCTTTTCGGCGAATGAGAACGAGAATGAGAACTATTCGTTGTCATTCACTGAAAAGACTTGTGAAGAGTCGTTCATTCGCGAACGAACGACTCTTCAAGTAACGGAACTTTTCAGTGAACGAGAACGATCCGTTCATCCCCATCTCTCCATCCCTCTCACCACCATGAGGTGTCCGCTCTTGTCCTTGTACACCATGGCCTCCTGGCCGGTGGCGAAGTCCACGGCGCTCTGCTTCCCCGACTGGAGGTCGATCTTGACGCTGTAAACGGAGAGTTAAATCAACCATAAGGGAGGACTCGGGGACTTGAGGACTCGGTTTGTGTTCCCCTCTGAAGGTCCCCTGCTCACCTGCTCTTCACCACCTCGAAGGCATTCGGTTTGTTGGCCACCATGCTGAGTTTGGTCAAGAACTCGAACAGGTGGTCACACTGGAACACCAGATCCCCCTGGGGAAAAAACACAAATGGACACGATACACTTGATTGACATTTTATATATTAACAATATGGAACATTTCCAAGACACTTGAAAAGTTGATAGTGGAAAATGGATTTTGCACCAACTGTGATTCAAAAAAACATGAATGTAAATGACTGTGTATAATTATAAAACAACCCACGGCGATACAACTATTAAGACTATGTTGACATAGTTTATAAATAAAAAATACAATTAAAAAAGATTCCAGATCAACCTTCTGCTTGGGGTCTTCACATGTGATGTGGAGCACAATGATGTCATCAGTGAGGCGGCTGACCGAGATGCCTGAATATGGAGCAGCATATATATATATATATATATATATTAACATATATAAAAACATATATAACATTAAAACATATGCACATCTCAGTGAGCCGATCTACAACCTTTCAGAGACGTGTACAGGACCCTCTGCTTGATCTTGGCTTCCTCCACCAGGTAGGCCGCACTCTGGGTCAGGATGATCTGCCGAGGCCTCGGTTTGAAACCATTCCTGTCGTACTTTATCACCGGCACGCTATACTGAAGAGGAACCCCCCCAACCCAACACATTACATTATTAATAAGAAGAAGACACCCAAGGCACTTTTACAGAAAAAGATTACAGTAAAAGTGCACGTACCGTAAAATCATTTTAATAGTCATATGGATTAAAATAAGACAGAAAAATTATAAAAGAATAAAAAAATAACAAAAAAACATTACAATACATTACTGTCATTTAGCAGACGCTTTTATCCAAAGCGACTTACTAAAAGTGTGTTTAATGGTAGGCAAGAGAACTACTAGTCACCAGAAGGCATAAGTGTGTTTCCTTCCTAACAATCCTAACAAGAGCAAGATCCAGTGCTCAGGTGAAAGTGCAATAAGTTGGCTCCCTAGATTTGACAGAATAAGTACATCAAACGGGGTTATGACAAATGATGAGGCCAATAGACACAAGCTAATAAGCAAAAACAAATAAACAAGCACTGGCCAAACAACTGAGCTAACACAGCAAGTTGGGAACACTTTAAACACGTTGCTGTTTGTTAAATCGATATACACATACTCATTGATACACTGACACGCTACCTTAATACGCTCGTTTCGAATCATCTGCAGAACCTTCATGTTGATGTCTTGTTCACCTGAAATATGAAACGGTCTCCAATGAGTGGGCCATCAACAGAACCACTGGGTTAAGGTTTTACTTACTGCTCCTGGTGTCCAGGAACGGCTGAACTAAGTGTGTTGAGTTTGTACTCACTTATCCTGGTGTCCAGGAACGGCTAAACTAAGTGTGTTGAGCTTGTACTCACTTATCCTGGTGTCCAGGAACGGCTGAACTAAGTGTGTTGAGTTTGTACTCACTTATCCTGGTGTCCAGGAACGGCTGAACTAAGTGTGTTGAGTTTGTACTCACTTATCCTGGTGTCCAGGAACGGCTGAGGCACACTTTGTGCATAGCTGTCCTTTTTGTCCTTGAAGATGGAGCTGGTTACAACCTTCATTTGGAGCTGACGGAGGAAGGAAGCGTTTAGCTCATGGAACCAAAACTCTGGCTCCATATGTGTCACTCTCTTCAATTTGAGGCTGATTTCCGGCCCTCAGGCCTTCTTAAGATCATCGTAATAAATTCATAATTACAACAATAATTAATAATATTTACATTTTATGAAGCGCTTTTCATTCAAGAAATGCTGTACGGGGCTGAAAACAGAAGTAGAGATAAAACAATAAAACACCATCCATCCATCCATCCATCTTCTCCCGCTTATCCGTAATCGGGTCGCGGAGGTAGCAGCTCCAGCAGGGGACTCCAAACTTCCCTCTCCCTGGCAACATGGACTAGCTCTGACTGGGGGATCCCGAGGCGTTCCCAGGCCAGTGTGGAGATGTAGTCACCCCACCTGTACCTCGGTCTGCCCCGTGGTCTCTTCCCAGTTGGATGTGCCTGGAAAACCTATGTAACATGGACGTGATCTTCACCTGTGCCTTCTTCTGCGCTGTGATCCCTCTCACGTATTTCCTCACCAGGAGGCGAGTGTGAATTTTCCGCAGCAGATCCGCAGCCTACAACATGGAATGGATGGTTGGAATCTAGTTTCTTAATTTGGTTGTGTCACATGTCCATCCGCCGCCACCTGGACCCACCTCCATGCACACGGACGGAGCGGCGAGCCACGTGGTTTTGTCCAGAACCGTTTTTGGCAGCTTGGCTTTGAGTCGTTTGAGGTAACTCTGCCTCACGAAGGCCAGATACTCGGAGTTGTCCGTGGTCCCGGCCTCTCCTCGGTTGATGTAACCGTTGATGAACCTGAGGGGGGGGACAAGGATTCCAGGTGAAGCGAAGGGAGCGTTGGCCGGCGTGTGAGATGTGATAAGTTATATCTCAGTTCCTTCGTACTTCTTGATGACTTTCACAGCCCAGACTCTCCTCTCCTTCTCCTTTCGAGCTTGGACACCCCTCCAGCATGTCTCGATCTTTGTGGCTTTGGGACACACAACAAATTCATAAAAATACAAGCAACACCAATGAGCCACACCCATTCATGGCCTGAAGGCCTGCACTTACCAGCCTCCTTCTGCCTCCTGAACTCTCCCTTAGCCCGGTATCCTTTGTATTTCGCCTGGAGCTTTGTTGCTGCAATGTCAAGGAGTAGTGATGAACGATACCGCAACATTTATAATAATAATAATAATAATAATATTAATAATAACACTAATAACAACACATGTTAGAACAATGATTCCCCCTCACCTAGCTCATGTTTACACTTTTCAAAAGCATCCTCCGTTGCATAAAGAGTCCGTGGATGACGGATGAATATTTTGTTTCTGTAACAAGACGAGGGGGTAAGGTTATGGTTAGGGTTAAGGCTGAGGTTGAGGTTGAGGTTAAGGTTATATTTTGGTTCTGTAACAAGACAAGAGGTTAAGATGTTACCGTTAGATGACGGTTAACATTACGGTTGAGGTCAAGGTTGAGCTTAAGGTTAAGATTAGGTTAAGGTTGAGGTTGAGATTAAGGTTAAGGCTAAGGCGACCAGTCTTCTCCTACCGTCCCATCTTGTACTCATACGGCAGATAGCCCAGGTGTTGAACCAGCACCTCCACCCCGTCCATGGCCAGCCCTCTCCAGTGAGGCCAGGTGGCTGGACACAGGGGCTTGTATCTGGGAGGACACAACATAACAACACCTCATGTGCCCAAGGATCCTGTCCACGATGTGTCTGAGAGGACAGGTGACCACACCTCATGTGCCCAAGGATCCGGTCCACGATGTGTCTGAGAGGACAGGTGACCACACCTCATGTGCCCTAGGATCCGGTCCACGATGTGTCTGAGAGGACAGGTGACCACACCTCATATACCCTAGGATCCTGTCCACGATGTGTCTGAGAGGACAGGTGACCACACCTCATATACCCTAGGATCCTGTCCACGATGTGTCTGAGAGGACAGGTGACCACACCTCATATACCCTAGGATCCTGTCCACGATGTGTCTGAGAGGACAGGTGACCACACCTCATATACCCTAGGATCCTGTCCACGATGTGTCTGAGAGGACAGGTGACCACACCTCATGTGCCCTAGGATCCTGTCCACGATGTGTCTGAGAGGACAGGTGACCACACCTCATGTGCCCTAGGATCCTGTCCACGATGTGTCTGAGAGGACAGGTGACCACACCTCATGTGCCCTAGGATCCTGTCCACGATGTGTCTGAGAGGACAGGTGACCACACCTCATGTGCCCTAGGATCCTGTCCACGATGTGTCTGAGAGGACAGGTGACCACACCTCATGTGCCCAAGGATCGTGTCGGTAATTGTTCATCCCTTTATCACAACTAAACCTCTCAAAGAGCTTCATAGGCCACACTATACAAGACCCCCTAACCTAACCTAACCTACAAATGGGATGAGTTCCAAAAGGGACAGACGTGACGTTAGTGTGAACAAGCTTACTTAACAAAGGTTAAGTAGGACGAAGATGTTGAAGGTGTTTCCAGTGCTGGTACCTCTGTAAGAAGACTTCGTAGCGCCGGCGGTAGGCGAACCCAGCGCGCCTGACTCTAAGGTGCTCCATCAGACCCAGGTACTTCACCTGGTGCCGGACCAGGGCCTCGTCCAACTGACCTAGTGTGTGTGTGTGTGTGTGTGTGTGTTGGTGTGTGTGTGTGTGTGTTGGTGTGTGTGTGTGTTGGTGTGTGTGTGTGTGTGTGTGTGTGTGTGTGTGTGTGTGTGTGTGTGTGTGTGTGTGTGTGTGTGTTGGTGTGTGTGTTGGTGTGTGTGTGTGTGTGTTGGTGTGTGTGTGTGTGTGTGTGTGTGTGTGTGTGTGTGTGTGTGTGTGTGTGTGTGTGTTGGTGTGTGTTGGTGTGTGTGTTGGTGTGTTGGTGTGTGTGTTGGTGTGTTTGTGTGTGAATCAGTGACAATAAGAAAAACATTGATATATTAGTACCATGAAACCATGCTGCTTCGGGGACACAGCCTAAGACAGTGAACCCGGATCTCTACGGGTGTTGTGACTCTGGACGAGCTCAGAGCTGATTGGTTTGGACCAATCATGTGGCTGAAGACGGGACACATAATTGCCAAACACACTTGGCCAGCAGTAGTAAACTGTTAAAGAAAGTGGTCAAATCACATTTCAAATCATCATGTAAACTGGCCATGAATAGAAATATACTTATATACTTTCTACTTAAAATCCCCTTCTAAAAGCTTCATCCACATGCACAAATGAGTTGATCCTTCAGTAGAAGAATATCTCCGCGACAAAACAGGAAACAAGGTTTAGCCCCGCCCCTTTCAGTGGTTGGTTTCCTGCCCAGGCTCAGAGCGGGACTTCTGGGTCCCAGATAGTTTATACCTGATATGTGTTTATATTGAGATATATATCATGTTTTATATATACAGTATATATATTTACTTAGATATATTTATATAAACAGTATTTATATATTTTTATATTTATATATTTTTCTATATTTATATATACGCGTTACCTGGTTTCTTGGACTCGTTGGATTTGAGGCAGCGGACGTACCAGGCGTCTTTAGCCAGGAGACTCTCTGTCAACTTCAGCAGGCTGCTCTTAAACTGGGTCGCCACCTACACACACACACACACACACACACACACACACACACACACACACACACACACACACACACACACACACACACACACACACACACACACACACACACACACACACACACACACACACACACACACACACACACACACACACACACACACACACACACACACTAGGTTGGTCATAAGCCCTAACAGCCCACCTGTCAAATGCATGTGATTCATGAATGACACAAGACTTGGGAGAGGGAGGAGGGAGGAGGGAGGAGGGAGGAGGGGGGAGGGTGAAGAGGGGGGTGAAGGACCCACCGTCTCTGGTCTACGGTGGCTGTCTGCTTCCATGGTGGAGAAACACTGTCGAACAATGGCGTTTTTGGACTGACACATCAGCTACATGAGCCAGACGAGACACAAAATAGGAAACATGAACTGGATCCTTCGGTGTAGCCGTTTTCTCCTCCGAGGCCCCGGCCGGCTCCTAAGTGGATACCGAGGGCCACACTTGGCAGATCATGAGCGTTTCTCTCTTGTATAATTCACACTGGAGGCCACAGGAGGGTAAATAATTCAGGATCCCTTGAAAGGAATCCCCCGGCACGAGCATTCCTGTTCTCAGGTGGAACCGCGGAGGGAACCACACTCACATCCTTAATGTTCCTGTATAGCAGACACTCACATCCTTAATGTTCCTGTATAGCAGACACTCACATCCTTAATGTTCCTGTATAGCAGACACTCACATCCTTAATGTTCCTGTATAGCAGACACTCACATCCTTAATGTTCCTGTATAGCAGACACTCACATCCTTAATGTTCCTGTATAGCAGGTCGTTGTTCTTGTCCAGGAAACCTGCGAGAAGAGAGTCAAGCCACAGACGTCAGGGCAAAGTCATGTTCGTCGTGTTGTTGTGTCATAATTACTGTATAATCTATAATGCAAAAATAAAGTACATATCATCTACTGTATATTTATACATCTCTCTTTATCTATAGAAATACAGTGGTTTATCCATTACATCACGTTATATTACAGTCATTCAGCAGACGCTTTTGTCCAAAGCGACTTACAAAACTGTTTTGGTGAACAGAACGTTCAACAAAGGAAGGTGAGAGAACAACTCGTCACCAGAAGTCAAAAGTGCATTTCATTCCTAACAAGTCTCCAAGAACTGAACCAGTGCTCAGGTAAAAGTACAATAAGTTGGCAAACAATAGAACAATATCTAACTTACTAACAAGCAATCAATCTTCTTAGTAAGATGCTAGTAAAAAGTGATAAGAGGACGCGCTAAGAGGAAGGATCCGGGTAGTGTTTCCTGAAGAGGTTCGTTTTCAGCCTGCGGCGGAAGATGGGCAGTGACTCTGCAGTTGTGACATCCAATGGGGAGTTCATTCCACCACTTTGGGGCCAGGACAGAGATCCCTTATCCCTTGCATATCTCCATTCATCTCTCTCTCTATATGTATGACGGCGACCCCTCCTACCTACAACACAGTAGGTGACCTCGCCCGCGTAGTGCAGCAGGCGGAAGTCCCCCCTCTCCAGGGTCTTGCGTGTCGTGATGTCAGCCAGCCGGTGTCTGCGGTGGACGCAGCAGAACCAGACAGACGCTGAATGAGAGCCCCGGACAGAACCATGTGTTCCTCAGGCAGGCCATCCATCAGCAGAGTGTGGAGGGCACAGGGATTAGACTGGAGTGGCCAGGAGGGCTTTCGAGGCTTTGGTTCGACTCTAGACTGGCCCGGAGAGACGGCTGACTAAACATGAGGTTTAATGATAGCGTCATTATGAATTATGAACACAGTGTAAATGCATATGTTCAATTTCCCTTTGACGATGAATAAATCTTTATGTTATGTCAAGTAAGTACTGGTGAATCTTGGAGACATGAATGTATGCATCGCTCACGTGACGAAGTGAGGATGGTTTCCCATCTTGTTCTCCAGTCTTTCCAGGAAGGTGAGGTCAGTGGCATCGCCTGGCCGGAGACACTCCTCATCCTAAATACACAATACTGTCAGCACTGGAATACCATATCTACAGTACCATATATACAATACCATATCTACAATACCATATCTACAATACCATATCAATACTACAATCCCATATCTACAATACCATATCAAGAATACAATATCTACAATCCCATATCTACAATCCCATATCTACAATACCATATCTACAATACCATATAAATACTAGAACACCATATCTAGAATACCATATCTAGAATAATATGTCTAGAATACCATATCTAGAATACCATATCAGTACTAGAATACCATATCTAGAGTACCATATCTAGAATGTACTTCTGGGTCTAGAATACCATATCAGCACTAGTATACCATAACTAGAATACACAAATTGGACACAAGACACAACAATTGATGGGTACCTGAAGCAGGTGGGCCACGGCATGCTATAGAGTTTGGGAACACCTGTTGTGTACCTGGTGAACATGGCGTCCAGGTTGTACTACACACTCTCCTCTCAGTCCTCACCAGTATGGAGATGATGCCTCTGTGTCTCTCCTCCACCAAGTCACAAATGATCTTGTTGTTGAAGAACTGAACGGGCTCCCACTGGTCAGATAGAGTCAGTGAATGAAAGACTCAATCAATTAGCTTTACATTCACCAGTGATAATGGGATCTTTGACTTAATACTGTGGATTATCCATATTGTGGATGAGACAAAGGTTACCTCGATATCCTCTGCCTCGTACTCTTCCTGCTCAGCCTTGAGTGTGAGTTGGATGAACAGCTGCTGGAGCTTCTCATTGCAGTAGTTTATACAAAACTGTTCAAAACTAAAGTTACAAACAGAGCAAAGTTCAATTACAGCCATTCATGTACTACTGTTGAGGGCAAAGTCATCTCACACACACAACACTAGCTTCCAGTGTGCATGGAGTGGGACAATTTAAACAATGGACATCTATTTATTATTTCTATATGACTTTATATATGATTTATTAATTATTTATATAATTAATTAATAAACCACCTACCTATTTGCATAGAACACTTCAAAGCCATATATGTCCAGTAAGCCTATAACGTTTATCACTTTTGACGTGTCCTGTCAACGAAACAAAACACAAAGTCACACAGTCACCAATGCTTTAGTTAAGAAGTGACCGTATCCACACTCACAGACAGGCCGTCCTCTGTCTGCCCCACCGTGTTCTCCATGGACCCGTTGATCTGGTGGACCAGCCAGGTGAAGGTCCGGCCGTAGATGGCTTTGGCCAGGGCGTCTCTCACGTAGACGGCGTGGTCGATGGTGAACGGGCTGAGCACCTCCACGGGAAACGGACATAAAACACACGTCAATGCTTGTGTGAAAAGTTACTAATCGTCAGCTCCGTTAATAATTGCCTAAGTCATATTTTAAGGTTTTCAGAGCTTTTATTTATATATATATTATATGTATATAGAGTTAGGCAGATATCTCAATTTGGACAAAATATGACTAGACTATTATATTATATGACTATTTATTTAGAGCTTGACTCGTCGTGTTGCTATGGTTGTAACTCAGATGCCTGATCAGTACTAATTATACTAATAATTATACTAATAATACTTGTACTAATTATGACTGTGAAGGACCGAGTGTGGGACAGAAACACAGGCAGCCTAAACCCCAAAAATGGTTCTATTTCACCCAAAACATACAAAATCAGGTACTGGAAAATAAATACTGAAAAGGAAAATCAAGGTTTAAAGTAAGAAAACGATGAGTGAATGACACTGGACATAAAACATACCAAGATACCAAGATACTATCAGAATATGACCTCCCCCAGTGGGACATGAGGGAGACTGGACAGTATACTGGAGGGTTAAACCCTCCCATTTACCTCTTCATTCTGGGCTTCTATCTTCTTATAGGTGAGGCCCTCCTGCAGGGTTTGTGCGTCCACCCCAAGAAGCTGCATGGCGAGAAAGGTTAGCGTCACGTCGGGTTCCTTCACAACAACGATATCAGAACGACCCGGAACCATCCGTGGCTTACTGTGGAGACCCAGTGGAGCTCAGTGTTGTTGTTCAGGCTGGCGTGTCCCCGACTGTCGGGGTCAAACTCCACGTTTCCCAGGTGAAGGACACTAGCGACCACTCCAAACAGGTCCTGGTGGGACATCAGGAGTGTGTGGTGATTCAAACCAAGTGCTGACATGTCCGCCCACCTCCTGAGTGTGGGTGGTGGTGGCTGGTTTAACCTGTGGGCATTGATTACCAAGGACCCACAGGTGTGCAGCCTCACCAGCCCCAGACTCCAATCAGTCTGACTGGGGCCAGGTGAGGCTGATTCAACCAGACTCTAATCAGTCTGACTGGGGCCAGGTGAGGCTGCTTCAACCAGACTCTAATCAGTCTGACTGGGGCCAGGTGAGGCTGCTTCAACCAGACTCTAATCAGTCTGACTGGGGCCAGGTGAGGCTGCTTAAACCAGCCAGCAACCACACACACGCACACTCCACAGTGCTTATCAGGTATAGTCTGGTATAGTTGATGATAGTGTAGAATGTACTAGGGTCGTGTTAGATGAGGTTAGTTCCTAAACGTACACTTGTGTCAATCTCGTTGACCTCGATGACCTTCAGGGCGTTCTTCACCGTCTTCCAGTCGCTCTTGTCGTTGATGGAGGACACATTGGCACATTCCCCCTTTTACAACGCATGGTGCACATGGTACACAGTATGGTCAATACATGGACAGCATTTATATAGAGCTTTAAGTAGTGTCTCGCAGTCACACATTCATACAGACATTCATACAGACATTCATACACAACATTCATACACACATCACACACACACACACACACACACACACACACACACACATCATACACACATCACACACACACATTCATACAACACATCATACAACACATCATACACACACACATCACACACATATTCACACATCACAGCACATCATCATTCATACACACATTCAAGCAATCATTCATACAGCCCTATTACTGCTACTTCTACAACTACTGCTACCACTACTACTACTATAATACTTTCCTACGACTATACTACTACTACTACTACTACTACTACTACTACTACTATACTACTACTACTACTATCCTACTACTACTACTACTGCTCTTTATCCCTGATGGGACCGGACAGTACTAAACGTCGGGTTGCTCGTACTTGCGTGAGATAGTTGTAGTACAGGCAGTCTTTCTGGAGGCCCAGTTGGCGCAGGAGCTCGTCGTCTCCTCCCTCCACCAGCTGGTAGAAGATGTGGAAGTTCCTCTCTCCGTGGTTCTGATGGACCACTCTGGACTTCTCCAGCAGATAGTTCAGGATGTGACCTCCCACCGCCTCCCCCTGGGAGGTAGTAGCATCACTGTGTAAGGAACTGCATCGTTGTGGTGGAAATGTACAAACGTACTATCTATTGTAACTGTAACAATACCACTAATACTAGACATGACTAGCCTTAGTATTTCTGATTCATATGGATACAATCATCTGCTAAATGACTAAACGTAAATGTAATATTGACAACTGATTGCTTCTTCTTCTTCTTCTTCTTCTTCTTCTTCTGTGGGCCTGATTAGAGATCAGAGGTGTGTTCCTCCGTTCCGTGGAGCCTCCCTCCACAGTCAGACGGCCCACACTCCGTACCTGGCTGGTAAACTGGATGTCCATGTATTTCCCAAAGCGACTTGAGTTGTCGTTCTTCAGGGTTTTGGCGTTGCCAAATGCCTGCAGAGAAAAGCAGTTCATAGATACGTACGATTGTTGTCATATGACCTGTCATCATATGGTAAGACATAACATGATATGATATGTAATATGACAAGACAAAACATGAAATGATATGACATCGTATGAGAGGACATGAAATGAGATGATATGATGTCATGTGATGGAGCACAACATGCTATGATATGTATATACCATCCATCATCAGTCACTTTATTGTTATTTTTATTGTTCTATTTATTGTGTACAGTATTGTTATAGAATAGTGTTGTATAGTAGTATAGTACATCATATAGTGTTAAATTGTAGGAAATTCCCACTGCGGGAGGGAATGGGGAGTAAGCATTCCATTGTCCATTGTGCATATGGCAAATACATATCCTGAATGTTGAATGTTGAATGTTGAATGGCGTATGATGTTGTATGATGTTGTCCCACCTCCAGGACGGGGTTGGACATCAGCATCTTGTCCCTGACAGAGCTCAGCAGGGCGGTGCTGGGACAGCACACGGCGTAGTACTGCAGGATCTTCTTGGACGCCTCCGTCTTGCCCGAGCCGCTCTCCCCCGAGATCAGGATGAAGTGGTTGTTGAGCTCCGTCAGCATGGTCTGGTACACCGTGTCAGCCAGGGCGTAGCTGGAACCCACGACACACAGACACCATTTAGTTCATTTCCAGCTCAATGTCAGCTTTAAATCTAAATCTGGAGGATTGAATCCTCTTTATTGGTCACATACAGTGAAATGTGGTTCTCTTCATTTCAGTCCAAGTATTAGGAGCAGTGGGCAGCTCTTGTAGGGGTCTGGTGCCTTGCTCAAGGGCACCTCGGCAGGTGTTTCAGGGGACTTGAACCGGCAACCTTCCGGTTCCCAAGCCAAGTCCTAACAGACTGAGCTACTGCCGCCCCATTTGCTTTGGATAACAATACATCCTGTTGTTGACTCACACTGATCATGTCACACTTTCTTTTACTATTCATTCCACAAGCAAGATCTTGGTCATAGAGATCATATGCATATGTATCATATGATATATAATATAGATATCCTAGATCCTGTTTTCACACAGCTACTCACATGTGTGGGGGCAGTTCAAAGAAGTTGACACCCATGTAGAGATCCATTTGTTTGGAGTTGTAAATGTCGAGCTCTTTGTAAGGATTCACAGACACCACAAGGGTGCCTATGTAGGTCTGCAAATACAGATAACAAACAGATAACATACAGACAGATACAGAAAGATACAGACAGATACAGACAGACAGATACAGACAGATACAGACAGATACAGACAGATACAGAAAGATACAGACAGATACAGAAAGATACAGACAGATACAGATACAGACAGATACAGAAAGATACAGACAGATACAGACAGATACAGAAAGACACAGAAAGATACAGAAAAAGGTTAGATTAAATATGCATATGTGCACTTTAAAACGACTTAAAATACTAACCATTAACTCAATTGTTGTATTGTAATTAAGTGTACTAACGCCAATTAAGTGTACTTTCAGGCCAGCAATGAGACCTATTTAAGCATACATTAAACATGCTGTATGGAAAGTAATGTGGTTTATACAAACAAACAACAAACAAATAGGTATATATATATATATATATATATATATATACATAGCAAATATTACATATACAGTTCATCGAGGAGGAGAGTTACACTTGCTATGGATTCACAGCTCACAGCGTTGGTGTGATGGCAGGGTGACAAGCAAAGCTACAGAGACTGACAGGTGTTGTCAATGTGTCGCTGACTCCATCACGTGTGTGTCCCCCTGCATGTATCAAGTTCATAGTGCAGGAAGCCAGACGTAGAACGGTCTTGTTTACAAGGACTTGCTATGTAGAGATAGTTGAACACTAATCTTTACTAATTTATTACTTCCACCACTGAAGATGGGATGGAGGTTATGTTTTCACCCCTGTTTGTTTGTTTATCTATCTGTCTGTTTGTCTGTTAGCAAGATAACTCGAATAGTCTGTGGAGTGTGTGTGGTTGGTGGCTGGTTGAAGCAGCCTCACCTGGCCTGAGTTAGACTGATTGGCTGGTGAGGCTGCACACCTGTGGGTCCTTGTTAATCAAGGCTCACAGGTTAAAGCAGCCTCCACCACCGGAGGAAGGGCATGTTCCACCTGCTCTGTTCATCATTATTCAAACTCTGCCAATAAACCAGGTTCCTCATCCTTGTCCTTGTCTAGTAGCCATTTGAATGTCTTGTGGCAGCGGCGTCTGCTACAAAGTGATGTACAAAATTGGACCAAACTTGGTGGTTCGATTACTCGTTGCCAATTACTTTGGTGCAGATCCGGATCTAAATCCAGGGAGCTTGTGTGCTCTACAGAGTGTCCTTAAGTTTTGTTATATGCTTTCTGGGGGGTTTTACCTTTATGGACAGGAGAGTGAAGAGAGACAGGAGAGTGAAGAGAGACAGGAGAGTGAAGAGAGACAGGACATTTTAATGAGGCACAGAGGACCGCAGATGGGAATCAAACCTGCACAGGAGGAGGCATGGTCTGAGTGGTCAGCAGCAGGTTAGTGGGTGGAGCCACTGAGCCGATCCCGCCTCATTTTAATTTAGAATATACAACTAATGACTTAGTCCCCTTAGCCTCCTCTGTCAGACTCACGTAGATCAGGTCCTTGCTGAAGCGTTTCCTCAGGTTGTCCATGAAGGCCGTCTCGGTGGTCTCGTCCAGGAGAACAAAGTCCTGGATACCCACCTTGTCCCTGGCGATCAGGCTCCCTCCATGACCCGCGGACCCTGGGAACCAGTCAGCGTTCGTTAGCCGACATTCAAACACTCTCACATCTCCAAGTCTGAACTCCACGCCGATATTCAGAGAGTGAAGCCAGACATCTAAAGTTACCGTATGGCAGAGTTACTTTCCTTTGCTCCTAGAAAGATTCCCCCCCCCCCACTTATGGAGCAATACAAATAACAGACAATACACACAATTAACAATAAGGTGATTCTGAATTCCCAGGCGTTTGTTGTGCTTGTTGTTGCGTGAAGGAATGCGTAGCACAATAGAGGACACTCAGAGCTCAAAAAGCACCGGGAAGGAAAAGACCCACAAACACGGCCTCCTTTGAAAGCCGGGTCCTCGAGGGCTCTCTCTCGTGGGGCTTTGAAGCAGAGGCCTGAGATCGTGCGGGCAAACAGACAGAAGCTAACAAAACACACACACACACACACACACACACACACACACACACACACACACACACACACACACACACACACACACACATCCGCAGCTTAGCCCTCCTCACCAGAGCTAACACTCCAGCCAAACACAAGGGGAAAAAAGCATTTTGAGAACATAGCGGGCGAGATTCCACCACAGATCTCAACACCAACACTGAGACCAAAGGTTGTCATCGCTTTTGTTGGTTTTGCTTCTCCCTTCTCCCTCCCTCCCCCTCCTCTCTCCCTCATCTCTCTCTCTCCTCTCTCTCTCTCTTCTCTCTCTCTTTCTCTCTCTCTCTCTCTCTCTCTCTCTCTCTCTCTCTCTCTCTCTCTCTCTCTCTCTCTCTCTCTCTCTCTCTCTCTCTCTCTCTCTCTCTCTCCTTTCTCTCTCTCCCTCCCTCTCTCTCCCCCTCTCTCTCTCTCTCTCTCTCTCTCCTCTCTCTCTCTCTCTCTCTCTCTCTCCTCTCTCTCTCTCTCTCTCTCTCTCTCTCTCTCTCTTTTCTCTCTCTCTCTCTCGCTCTCCCCCCCTCTCTCTCTCTTTTTCTCTCTCTCTCTCGCTCTCCCCCCCCCCCTCTCTCTCTCTGTCTCTCTCCCTCTATCTCCCCCTCTCTCTCTATCTCCCCCCCCCCTCTCTCTCTCTCTCTCCCTCTCTCAGTCTCTCTCTCCTTTGGAAGTAAGGAACCCTTTGATTCTCAACTCTCTATGTAAGAAAAGAAAACATTTTAAAAAGATAATCCTTTGGATCTAATTGACACAAAGCCCCTGGACCCGCCCTCTCCATCCCTCCCCCATCCCTCCCCCAGCCCTCCCCCCTCCTCCCTCCCGTGCCCTCTCTCCCCTTATGAGAAAAGGGTGTTTTTATTTTTTTTGTCCTGTAAATACCACAGAAAAGCAGGAGACAAAAAGGAGGTTTTTAAAATGCAGTCTACAATCCATTACACGTCTTTCCCCTGCGTGTCCATTCAGTAATTATTCATTAGAAAACATTTAACGTCACACCGCATTTCACACTAGGCAGTCGAAACACAATGGAGGAGATTTGGCCTATTTCAGGGGGTGAGGAGTGGAGGGAGGAGGTGGAGGAGGGGGGAGTCGTGGGGTCGCGGGTTCTCTGAGGAAAGGGTGAGAGGGGAAAAGGGTGAGAGGGGGAAAGGGTGAGAGGGGGAAAGGGTGAGAGGGGAAAGGGTGAGAGGAAAGGGGTGAGAGGGGGAAAGGGTGAGAGGGGGAAAGGGTGAGAGGAAAGGGTGAGAGGGGGAAGGGTGAGAGGAAAGGGGTGAGAGGGGGAAAGGGTGAGAGGGGGAAAGGGTGAGAGGAAAGGGTGAGAGGGGAAAGGGTGAGAGGGGGAAAGGGTGAGAGGGGAAAGGGTGAGAGGAAAGGGGTGAGAGGGGGAAAGGGTGAGAGGGGGAAAGGGTGAGAGGGGGAAAGGGTGAGAGGGGGAAAGGGTGAGAGGAAAGGGGTGAGAGGGGGAAAGGGTGAGAGGGGGGAAAGGGTGAGAGGGGGAAAGGGTGAGAGGAAAGGGGTGAGAGGGGGAAAGGGTGAGAGGGGGAAAGGGTGAGAGGAAAGGGTGAGAGGGGGAAAGGGTGAGAGGAAAGGGGTGAGAGGGGGAAAGGGTGAGAGGGGGAAAGGGTGAGAGGGGGAAGGGTGAGAGGGGGAAAGGGTGAGAGGGGGAAAGGGTGAGAGGGGGAAAGGGTGAGGGGAAAGGGTGAGAGGGGGAAAGGGTGAGAGGAAAGGGTGAGAGGGGGAAAGGGTGAGAGGAAAGGGTGAGAGGGGGAAAGGGTGAGAGGGGGAAAGGGTGAGAGGAAAGGGTGAGAGGGGGAAAGGGTGAGGGGAAAGGGTGAGAGGAAAGGGGTGAGAGGGGGAAAGGGTGAGAGGGGGAAAGGGTGAGAGGAAAGGGTGAGAGGGGAAAGGGTGAGAGGAAAGGGTGAGAGGGGGAAGGGTGAGAGGAAAGGGTGAGAGGGGGAAAGGGTGAGAGGGGGAAAGGGTGAGAGGAAAGGGGTGAGGGGATAGGGGTGAGATGGGGGAAAGGGTGAGAGGGGGAAAGGGTGAGAGGAAAGGGTGAGAGGGGGAAAGGGTGAGAGGAAAGGGTGAGAGGGGGAAAAGGGGGAGAGGAAAGGGTGAGAGGGGGAAAGGGTGAGAGAGGGAAAGGGTGAGAGGAGGAAGGGTGAGAGGGGGAAAGGGTGAGGGGAAAGGGTGAGAGGGGGAAAGGGGTGAGGGAAAGGGTGAGGGGAAAGGGTGAGAGGGGGAAAGGGTGAGAGGGGGAAGGGTGAGAGGGGGAAAGGGTGAGGGAAAGGGTGAGAGGGGGAAAGGGTGAGGGGAAAGGGTGAGAGGGGAAAGGGTGAGGGGAAAGGGTGAGAGGGGGAAAGGGTGAGAGGGGGAAAAGGTGAGAGGGGGAAAGGGTGAGAGGGGGAAAGGGTGAGGGGAAAGGGTGAGAGGGGGAAAGGGTGAGACAGGGAAAGGGTGAGAGGGGGAAAGGGTGAGGGGAAAGGGGTGAGAGAGTAAAAGGGTGAGAGGGGGAAAGGGTGAGAGGGGGAAAGGGTGAGGGGGGGAAAGGGTGAGGGGGGGAAAGGGTGAGGGGGGAAAGGGTGAGGGGGAAAGGGTGAGAGGGGGAAAGGGTGAGGGGGAAAGGGTGGGGGGGAAAGGGTGAGGGGGGAAAGGGGGAGTGAGGGGGATGGTATTTGTCTGATCTGAGAACCTCTGAAAACGAGGCCGTCTTGAGACAACAGAGCAGACTAAACGGAGCAGCAACGGCCCCTGGCCCTGCTCCTTTAGTTGTGCCCTGGGGCCAACAATAGGGTCTTGTTCCAAACAATCCGGTGCTGTAATTTGGACTTCATTACTTCTGCTAACCCCCCCCCCCCCCACAACACACACACAAACACACACACACACACACACTCCCATGATA
>CM051017.1:4101008-4106008 GCA_027704905.1 Muraenolepis orangiensis
ACGATGGACTTCCTGACGGGAACAACAATTGGGAACAACATCTCATCCACTCTGGTCCTCAACACCGGAGCACCCCAAGGCTGCTGCCTCGGTCCCCGGCTGTACTCGCTGTACACACATGACTGTACTGCCACGCACGGCAATAATCTGATTATCAAGTTTGCAGACGACACCACAGTCATTGGCCTGATAAGCGAGGATGGAAAAGGCCAGCTTCTTGTGTTTCTTCTGAGTGCTGCCACTATCATACCACCCATATTACAACACACTTTTATACTTTTGCTGGACTTCTGGTCTCATCACAGTTACTGCACTGTACTGCACTGTATTCATGATGCTTCTCTGTCTGTTATTTTTATTGTTATTTTTAATGTGTACAGTATTTTTTATAGTATAGTGTTTTAGAAATGCATACTGTGGGAGGTAATGGGGCGTAAGCATTCCATTGTACTTGTTGCATATGACAAATACAAATCTTTAATCTTGATGACAATAAAGGCATTCTGATTCTGATCAGATTATGCCTTTTGGATTACACTGAAAATAACATCGATATTTGGAACAGAAAGGCGACAGAAAGGCCTTGAGGAACGCTGTGTTCCTGTTGAACCTTCTAGAAAAGTCTTCTCAGTTCTTAACCCAGAGATGCATACTTCATATAGGAAAGGAATGGTCTCTCCTGAACAATATTGCCACCCTTTGGTCTTGACCCAAAAAGGGCAACACCCTTGATCTCTCCCTCTGTGAAGGGGAAGAGACATCCCACAGGGTTTGTGTGGTCCTGCCGTGCCCAGCCGTTAGCACCACAGTGTGACACTCAGTGTCTTCAGTGTGACTTTTATCTCTGTCCACGATGGGCCCTATTGTACTGTCTGGAAGACTGGGTCCTGTCTCTGTGTTCCTTCTCAATGTTTCTCCCTTAATAATTAGTACAGTTTTTCCTGTACTGCAATACTGGGTCTGGGTCTGGGTCTGGGTCAGTGTCTGGGCCAAGGTCTGAGCCAGGATCAGTATCTCAGTCAGGGCCATGGTCTGGTCCAGGGCCATGGTCTGGGCAGGGCCAGGGTCATGGTCTGTGCCAGGGTCAGTGTCTGTGCCAAGGTCTGGGCCTGGGCCAGGGTCTGGGCCTGAGCCTGGGCCAGGGTCAGGGCCAGGGTCAGGGTCTGGGCCAGGGTCTGGCCAAAACATGGCTGACAGTCTCTGCCCAGCAGGTCCCTGTGGATGACACAAGGGTCTGAGAGGGGGTGGGGAGGTGACCTCATTCTCAGAGGGCCTGTGTGTGTGTTTTAGTAAACAGTCGGTGGAAGACAAAAACCCAGGCCAGTCATCCAGGCAGTGAGCCCATTGTTTCCTCATTACCGCTGGACAGAGCTGAGAACCGGGGGAACACCTCGTCCTCCTCCTCTCCTTCTGAGACTATTATGTCTGTCCACCATGGGCTCCCTATTGTCCTCCCTGGAAGACAGGGGCCTGTCTCTGTGTTCCTTCTCCCTTGATTTAGGAGGGCTTCTCCTTTAGCCTTCACAGGGCTTAGGGCTCGGGGTGTCATATGATGTGGTCTGTGAAGCTCTTGACACTGGGCCTGTGATACAGGGTTATACAGGGTCTGGGTCTGGGTCTCTACTCTCTCTCTCTCTCTCTCTCTCTCTCTCTCTCTCTCTCTCTCTCTCTCTCTCTCTCTCTCTCTCCCTCTCTCCCCCCTCTTTCTCTCTCTCTCTCTCTCTCTCTCTCTCTCTCTCTCTCTCTCTCTCTCTCTCTCTCCCTCTTCTCTCTCTCTCTCTCTCTCTCTCTCTCTCTCTCTCTCTCTCTCTCTCTCTCTCTCTCTCTCTCTCTCTCTCTCTCTCTCTCTCTCTCTCTCTCTCTCTCTCTCTCTCTCTCTGTGAATAATGTGTATAATTATATAACTTATATTTCTGATGATTAGAAATCTGTGAGATCTAAATGAATTCCCATTAAATATGAACTATATAAATCCACTTAATTTCATCTCTCTGCCTGTCGTTTTATTTATGTATTTCCGTACACATAGTTATTTACTTTTCCATGTACATTTCTGTTCTCATTTATTTATGATTCATGAATGTGTTAATTTATTCTAATTATAATCAGAGCTCTGACAGTGCTCTCTCTCTCACTGACGTCTCTAAACCCCAAACCCTGCGGGCTCTAGGACCCACTGGACTCCAAGGAGGCTCTTATTTTGTCCGTTACGCTCATGCATGTAATCACTGATTGTGCCTATTGTGACAGCGTGATCTGCCATCTGCAGTGTCCCCAGGGCTTCATATTACCGTCATCCGTTCACTCCCCACACACACTTAAAGAATTTGCCACTAATAACCTTCTCGATCCCGAATTCCACTTCTAACACTTATGTTATTATTGTGGTAAGCACGAAACACGTCATGGTATCATCACAAGAGTTCAATGCGCCATCAAACAGTATGAATATTTAATGTGTAAATAGCGTTGCGTTTTTATGTTATTTTTTTACCATTTTTTTTATCTGAAATGTATTTACTTATTTATGTATCACATTATTTTAATACTGTAAAGTGTCTTTAACGTTCTCTATAATAATTAGTTATTATATATATATATATATATATATATATATATATATATATATATATATATATATATATATATATATATATATATATATATATATATAATATTGTTGTTATAATGAATATGATGAATATTAACAATAGGCCCTATCATCGTGGGACTGAAGACAAACCTCCTCTCTTCTGCTCCCCAACTCCCATTCCCTCTCCACCATATCTAGGAGTTATCTAATTTAATGTGTACCCCCTTTCTGTCTCCTCATGCCCCCCCTGATGGCCCCCGGATGGCCCCCGGATGGCGCCCTGATGGCCCCCTGGTCGCGCCGCCTCGCTCCCCGCTTCTCCCTGACCGCCTGGGAGCCCCGGCGAGACGCGGGCCGCTCGGCGCCAAGCGCGTCATCCGCTCACACACCCAGAGGGCGGCGAGCCGCTCGGAACACAACAGGACCGCACGACCCCGGAGCAGAGCCGCTGGAGACGGATGGATGGAGGGAGGGTTAGACCCGGGTATTTTTTTTTTATTCGTTCTACGTTTTGCGTTTTACGTTTTTTTTTTAAACTGAATTAGGTAATAAGAGAAACAAAAAGACGTTTGACATTTCGATGGATTTGATACTGGAGGAGGACTGACATTGTTATATCCTGGTAATATCATTGAGGTCTCTAACTAGTTTCAGGCCTCTCCCAAATCTCAAATCGATCCACTAAACTGTATTTCCAATTCTATCTTCTGAACTTTATTTTTGAGTCGGTCCAAACCTTGATAACCTTGATAAGGTCCCCTGTGGGACACCCTAACGTGTGTGTGTGTGTGTGTGTGTGTGTGTGTGTGTGTGTGTGTGTGTGTGTGTGTGTGTGTGTGTGTGTGTGTGTGTGTGTGTGTGCCAGCGCCTGATCGTTGGCTCCAACACACACACAGTGTGGTCGCAGGAGTAGCCGGTGTATGTGTATGTGTTCTTAGTGTCACGGAGACACACCGGTTTCCACAGCAGCTGTCAAACCGCTGCGACCCTGAAAGCACGCAGCACTGCGCATGCGCGACTCGCGCTGGACAGCTCCGGAGAGGGAAGTTTAAAAAAGAGATTTCGGGAGAATCCAGTTGGCCGCCATCCGCTCACATCATCACTATCATCCACCACAGGTGATGCTTCTACGATTACCCTTTTTTAATAATAATATTACTACTACTACTACTACTACTACTACTACTAATAATAATAATAATAATAATAATAATAATAATAATTATAATAATAATAATAATAGATGACCGAGCGAGACTAAGACTGTGATGATTATATGTCTAACTGTTTTTGATTTATTTATATCTATGTTTATATCTATTCTTATGTCACAATGCTAGTCGACGTGCGAGCGAATAATACAACTTTATTTTATTTCTATAAAAATAAACAATAGTACTTGTATTATTAATATTATTGATAGTAATCTAGATATGTAATTAGATCTACTTACACCATATGGTCCATTGCAAACTGAATATGAAGTGTTAATTTATAATACGTCTAGTGAATGGTGGGCCTATTATAAATCCTATAATTAAAGATCCATTTGTGTTAGTTTGTCTATTTGTGTATTGGTTACATGATGGCACTGTTATATGTTGTTAATTTGATATGTCATAATCATAAATGCCCACACAACGCATTATGTGTATTTGTCCTTCGTTCTTCAGGTAGCAAATCCAAAATAATTTTCAAATCCTATGTAAATATGAGCTAAACTACTGTGTATACTCCTTAGTGAGCCGTGTATATGCGTGTGGGTGGAAGCAGGCGTGAGGATACAGGAGGGTTCCACTGATGGAAACACAGAGGCTATAATGACCATGTGTGTGATTGCAGCGGTAAACTCATCCCAGGAGATGATCGAAAGCGGTCTAACAACCAGCATGTCAGGAATCATTGAACATGCAGGCCATCATCCATCCCCTGAAGACTACAGGTACGTTCCTCTCTGACTCTAATTCTGTAAGCAACAACTTTCATCATCACATCAGAATCCAAATGACTTTCCCAATGGAGGGATAGGAAAAAAAACATTGCTTTGAACATTCAAGTATGTACATATCTTAAAGGGGGACAAAGACAACAATTCAGCCTCAGTATAATACAAAACAAGCCCATCCACGCTAATCACGATCCCTAAAAAGGTATATATACCCCACAGTGTCACGGGCAAATGATGTCTGTCCTCTTAAGACGGGCCCTTTTAATCTCAAGGTGGATGGACAGCTCTTTTTGTGTGAGAGGAGGGGGGGAGGAGGTCTGTATGGAGAAAAAAGAGGGGGAAAGAGAGAGAGATAGAGAGAGAGAGAGAGAGAGAGAGAGAGAGAGAGAGAGAGAGAGAGAGAGAGAGAGAGAGAGAGAGAGAGAGAGAGAGAGAGAGAGAGAGAAAAAAAAATACTCC
>CM051017.1:4111008-4228508 GCA_027704905.1 Muraenolepis orangiensis
CTAACCAACCTCCTTGTCTCCTTGCAGCTGTTTGATTGCCATGGCTTTGAAGAACAGTAAAACGGGCAGTCTCCCCGTCAGCGAGATCTACAGCTTTATGAAGGAACATTTCCCTTATTTCAAGGTATTGTACTCCAAGCGCCACATTGGATAAATGTGAACACACGATCAAACACACACGATCACTCCGATGATAAGCTAACTGGCGGCGTCTCGTCATGGACGTGTGTAGACGGCGCCTGACGGATGGAAGAACTCGGTCAGGCACAACCTGTCCCTGAACAAGTGCTTCGAGAAGGTGGAGAACAAGACCAGCGGATCCTCCCGGAAGGGCTGCCTGTGGGCGCTGAACCCGGCCAAGATCGACAAGATGGAGGAGGAGATGCAGAAGTGGAAGCGCAAGGATCTTCCCGCCATCCGCCGCAGCATGGCTAACCCCGGTGAGCCCCCCCCCCCCCCCCTCAGCACCAGACCAGACACCAGATACCACCCGAGGTTATTGATCCTACACATGAAATACATCCATCTCTAGCACAGCAAGTGTGACAAACTATTACCTTTCGGGTAAATAAGTACGATGAAATGTAATCGAAAGAAAAGGCTTGGGTTCGATTCAGTCACTAATGTTTTCGCCCGTCTGTCTGTCTGTCTGTCTGTCTGTACAGTCATTTAGTAGACACTTTTATCCAAAGAGACTTACAATAGTGTGTTTCAACAAAGGAAGGTAAGAGAACCACTCGTCACCAGAAGTCAAAAGGGCATTTCATTTCTAACAAGTCTCCAATAACTGAACCAGTGTTCAGGTAGAAGTACAATAAATTCAGGTAAAAGTACAGTAAGGTAAAAGTACAATAACTTGGCAAACAATCTAAAACAATATCTAGAACAATATCTACCTAACAATCTACTTAGATTAGCGCTACCAGGAAGGATCCGGGTAGTGTATGGGTTTTCAATGACTGCAGTCGTGACATCCGTGAGGAGTTTGTTCCACCACTTTGGGGCCAAAACAGAGAAGAGCCGTGACCACGTAGATCGGCCACACGGGCCCCTAAGCGAGGGGGCAAGCAGACGGCCCGAAGAAGCCGAGCGAAGTGGACGGGTTGGGATGTAGGGCTTGACCATTGCCTGGAGGTAGGATGGAGCAGTTCCTTTTACTGCCTTGTAGGCTAGCCCCAAGGTCTTGAACTGGATGGAGCAGCTACAGGGAGCCAGTGTAGAGACCGAAGGAGGGTAGATGTGTGGGAGAACTTGGGTCGGTTGAGAATGTGACCAAACAGAATGTGACCAATGTCACAGTTGATTAGATATTGGCCCCTGAGTTTTTGGTGTGTTTAACATATGGGCTGATATACTGTATACTGGGTGCCCTCTAGTTATTATTATTATGATTATGATTCATGGTTGTCCGTCACATACCTAACGAGTTAGTCTTTTTTTCCTACGGCAGATGAGTTGGACAAACTGATCACCGACCGTCCAGAGAACTGCCGACGGAAGGCGGTGGAGCCGGCGATCACCCGGCTGCCCAACGCCCCGTCTCAGATGCAGCCCATTGTCACCCTGGCCCTGCAGTGCCTGCCCATGCACCACCCGCACCACCACCACCACCACCAGCACCACCACCAGCACCACAACCAGCACCACCACCAGCAGCACCACCAGCTCCACGCCCAGCTCCAGGCCCAGGCCCGACTGGCCCCCATGTCCCCCATGTCGCCCATGTCCCCGACCCCGGCCCAGACGCCTCCTCTCCACGTGGTCCCGGACCTCGCCCGGAGCCCCCTGGGGCAGCCTCCCGGGGGCAAGCAGCCTCACGGGGACTTCTACAGCCTCCAGGGCGACGCCGAGGTGGATGCCCTGGACCCCAGCATCATGGACTTTGCCCTTCAAGGTGGGTGGACGCCACGTGTCTGTGTGTTTGTCTTATAAGATACTTTATTGATCCCAGACGGCACCTTTGTAGTACAGACTCATGACACATGTGGTTCCTGAGGCGAGGCCCGTATGTGTACCCTCACATGCCCCCAGTGGGGAGTCCGATACAGACTACATCAGATTGAAGTTATTACCGTACGTCCGACTGATCCGTTCGCCCCGTCTCTCCCCACAGGGAACCTCTGGGAGGACATGAAGGACGACAGCTTTAACCTGGACACCTTGGGAACGTTCAGCAACTCTCCGCTCCGCCTATCAGACTGTGACTTGGGAACGATGGGTCTGCCACCCGCGTCCAGCGGTGGAGGCCTGCCCCTCTCTGACGTGCAGGTGACGGGTCTGTACGCGTCCTACGCTGCGCTGGACGCCCTCTCCTCCCAGTACCTGGGCTCGCCCGCCAACAGCAAGCCCATCGCTCTGCTTTAGAGCCGACCAGGAGAGGACCACATGGCCGCACGGAGACGCCACTATTTATGAATACCGAGCGGATTCTGACAGAGCTCCAGTAGAGGCCTGAATTCAGATGGGGTCTGGGCCACCGGTACCATCTGTCCTCGTCCCAAAAGCTGGAAACCCTTTGGGGAAAAGGGGTTTGGGGAACATTGTGAGACCTCACGAGGATGGACACAAGGGGGAGGAAGAGTCCACATACTCCATGTACAAAGTGAAGGAGTGAGTTGAGCTTTGCCAAACAGCACTAAGGCCTGTGAAGGCGTTAAGGCACAGAGGAGGTTATTTCAACTCCTCCCCTCTGTGTTCATAAACCCATAGCCCCGCCCGTCTCCTGTATGTCGTATTGTGATAGGATTACTGTGGTGTTTTATTTATATATATAAAATGCAGCCGAAGAAGAAGGGGGGGGGTGGCATTATCGAACGTTTGCTGTAAATATTTGAATGTTTTTTTCTACATATAAAAGCTTTCTTCAAACTTAGTTGACCCACTTATTTCACATGTGTGCCAACACTGCAATAAGACCGTCAGCTGTATACCATGTCAATATAATGTTAATATAATCCACCAACGACCGCAATAAATGGGTGAATAAAATGTGAATACTCTTTGTCTTTTATCAAAAAGAACGTTTATTTAAAAACAGCAGATGGTTTGTCACATGGGTCAAAACAAGACGTCATGGCAACACGTTCACTTGCGATTGGCTCAGAGAAAAAGGATTGAATAACCCCCATTTCCATTGGCCCCTTTAGTCGTCACTGCCAAGCTACACACTTTTACGAGGACGAAGAACTGGTCGAAAACGTTTACATAATTGTATATTCTACCATTTATTAGATCAGGCATTAAATGACGTCACCGTAACTCAGAAACATCAGGACACTCATGGCAGTTGAAAAAGATGGACTCTTCTGGACACTGACTGTGTCAGTACTGAAATGACGACAATAACAATGATAAAGATTAGAGCACTCCTGCAAAATAGTAATTCATAGAAAAACACATTCTGGCGCTTCTGCTTACAATACTTCTTATTTTAATATATATTATTTTAAACCTAACATGAAAACCTCATTCTCCGCCATATCATGTCCAAATGACGGGATATGGGTACACTTTACAAGAATATCTTTTTGTCAGATTTAACCTGTACACACACAGCACATTCGTGAAATAAAAATAAAGTTCTATCCACCCTGGTGAGAAAACACACACACTCTACTCAAAGTGAACGCCCAACGTGTGCGTGAACCAGCCAGAGAGAGAGACTGGGCCCCCTTAATCAATATTGTGTGGGGTTCTAGTTAAACACATGACACGGCAAGCGGTGCTAAAATAAATAAATCAATGAAACATTTGAACTCAAGAGGCGTTGAGTGGAGTGATGCGGTGGTTACATGTGGCAGACAGGCGGGCTGCTATTGTCCCGCTGAGGAAGAACAGCGAACACTGATTATGTTCCTGAGGCTCCGAGCCAAGGGGGTTTTGGCACGGCCGTCCGATAGCTCCGTGGAGTAACGTGATAGTTTAACTGCTGCTGTCCATGGTAGCCAGCAGATGGGTGATTTTGGCCCTCTGGGACGGAGTGATGTTCTGGCTCATGTGGATGATGCAGTCCATGGCGATCTCCGGATTGGCTTGCACCAGGCTGAGGCACGCACGCGCACACACACACGCACACACACACAAAAAGCAATACACTTAATTTCTCAAACGGGTCGGCCACAATATGATCTATGTGTTCTTACTAAAAACAACCAGCACATACAGATGTTTCTCTCTCTGTTAGAATTCAGCATGTAAAGTCTGCAGTTACCGCGTACTGGGTAAGTGAACTGCGTTTCATGAACAGCCTTTGTGGAGTGTGTGTGTGCGCGTGTGTGTGTGTGTGTGTGTGTGTGTGTGTGTGTGTGTGTGTGTGTGTGTGTGTGTGTGTGTGTGTGTGTGTGTGTGTGTGTGTGTGTGTGTGTGTGTGGTTCACCTCTGGATGTGCTTCAGAGTGTAGTCTCTCTTCAGGTACTTGATGTTCTCGTGGATGGCCGACAGCGCTCCGTCCTCCCTGGATAAATGCTTCTCCAGCCACTCCACCACGGCCTGGTTGTTGTCCCACAGGTAGGCCTGGAGCAAGAACACAGCTCAGCCACACGGACACCAAAGTGACATGGTTTCCTGCTTTGCCATTCTGGCTTCTGGTCACCGATGAGGAGCAGACGCATTATTATTATTGTTGAATTATTATTATTAATATTGTATTATCATATCATATTATTAATTATTATCGTATTGTAATTATAGTATATTATTATTGTATTATTATTATCGTTTTATTATCATATCATATTATTAATTATTATAGTATTGTTATGATAGTATAATATTATTATTGTATTGTTATTATTATCATATTATAATTATCATATCATTATGGTATAATCATTATTGTCTTATTATTATCGGATTATCAATACTGTATTATCATTATTGTATTATTATCGTATTACTATTATCGGTTTATTATTATCAGATTATTATTATTATCACGATCATATGATTATTATATTATCATGTTATTATTATTATTATCGTATAACTATTAACAGACTATTATTATGGGTTCATAAAGCATGGTAGGTTCCCAGGACAGCGGCCATCCCGTGAGTTACCGACCTTCACGGTTCCTTCCGTCTCCACGAACCAGCGGCGCAGCATGGACTGCATGTGTCCATCGCTGAGGTCCCGGTTGGCCTCCAGGATGCTGCGCTTCACCACCTGCTCCAGCAGGAGGCGCCGCAAGCGCCAGTAGAAGAAGCTCCGCACGTTCTTCCACTCCAAGATGTCCTGTCAGACAGACACACACTTCATTATTGATTGACCCAGTTAATAGTTCATAGTTTCAGGTACTATATCAAATATAATATATAATAATATAAAACACAAAAAGCGTGGTTAGGCATACAAATATGAAAAAATGTGTATGTATGTAAAGTGTATGTAAAGTAGCTAAATCAAAACACATGGACTCCACACTCACCGTGATCACGCCCTTCTCCTGCATGCGGCCCGGCGTGTCGTGGAGGTCCGCAAACTGCACCGCCACCTGGTGGTAGATGGGCAGCAGGAACTCCTCTCTGGCCCTCAGCTGGGTCTCCAGCTCTTTACGGTCCTTCTCAGACAGCTCTGGGGTACCTGGTCAGGACAGAAGAACTTAGACCCACCGCAGCCTCCAGAGAGAGAACCATACCTCTTGTATTTGTGTTCTTATTGACTGTTCTGTTCTGTGTAACTAAAATACTGTAGTTGCACAGTGTACTGTATTGTATACAATACAATACTACATTACCTACTTGTTGTATGTACAGTATATGCACTGGTAATATGAACTACATGTGTCATTTGCAGTACTGTTTATAGGGCCACCCTATAAATATATTTAATCTTTTTTATGGCAATTTTTCTAAACGGTTTATTTAGTTTAGTTTCCTTTTTACATAATTTATATTTTGTATTGCCTTGTCAGAATACTTGAGGATTGCCAGACACTTTTGTTGTACTTGTACATGGCAAAGGCATTCTGATTCTGATTCTTATATTCTGTTTAATTTGCACTGCACTTTTTAAGCTAATGTAACCCATCTATAAAGTTATGTTGGACACTAGCCCCCCCGTCCCCCCAGCCCCCGATTCCCCCACCGTCTCCCCAGCCCCCCCCCGCCCCCCTGTCCCCCCACCGTCTCCCCAGCCCCCCATTCCCACACACCAGGCGAACCAAGATGGCGGCTAGGTGAATAACGGCCACAGTGAGAATAGCTTGATCCCCCAGGATGTCCTCACCGATCTGCAGGGCCAGGCTGCTGGACAGCGGGTCCAGCCTGCGGATGGTCTTCAGCAGGTCTTTCTTCCTGAACTTGATCTCCACCGTGCCCTCCGGCTCCAGAACGCCACCCCTGAACACAGACAACAGCGGGACCATAACAACATTAAGATCGGGGCTTGTTGTTTCATATCCGTACGGAGTGTGACATTCTGATACACAAGGATTCAGATCTGAATCCAGATCCGAATCCTGATCCAGAACTCTACTGACATTCTGTTACACGAGGAAAGAGTGGCCAGCAGTCTGCTGTAGTAACCTCTGGGTTCAGTGGTTCCTATTGGCAGCTGTGTCCAGCAACCGTTTATATTTCCTTACGTTGTAGAGCGGTGAGCTGTTTTCCTTTAATCGGCTGTGATTTGTACCATCAACTCAAAAAGTTATGTACTGAATTGGACAAAACCGGTCAGATTAGTTTTTGGCCAACTATCCAGATCCTCAAGTTTTTTTCAGTTTTAATACATTCAGTCAATGGCATTCATATTTCCATTGAAGAAAATATAAATAAAATGCAAGAAAAACCCATGATGAGGGGTGGTGACCTGCTCTCCCTGTCGGCGTAGAGCTCCATGCAGAGAGGGTTGATGGTGGGGTCGATCACCACCCAGGAGCCGCCCCGGAGCTCGGCGTGGGGTGGGATGTACACCAGCACCGGCTGGTGGAAGCTCCGCAGCGCGTCCACGATGTACGCCCCGAACTTCAGGACCTGGTCGTACATGTCTGGGGAGGAGGAGGGCTGAGTGAGTACCAACAGAGTGGAGCTACTGATGTTAATCTGGTGAAGAGGAGGAGGGCTGAGTGAGTACCAACAGAGAGAAGCTACTGATGTTAATCTGGGGAGGAAGGCTGAGTGAGTACCAACAGATGCTCATCTTTTGTCAGAGGGAATGAGAAGACCGAGAGGTTGTAGTTATAATATTTGACAGCGTGTGATGCCAACTGGTGATGCAAATGACTATGATGGAGGTGTATATGGGTTCATCCCCAACATTACTTCATCAAAGTCACCGGTGACTTATTTAATTTGGGGTTATTGTGGGTGTGGTTTCACACATAAAGCCCAGATGGGTTTCCAAATGTCCACCTCACATCCATTCACACATGTTCCTTCTTTAAAGATCTGAACGTTAAGTGCAGTAGCGTTGGCCTACCTTTCATCCCCCCTGAGAAGCCCCTCCAGTTGGCGAACACCATGAGAGGAAGACGCTCGCGGTGGAAGTCACAGATGACCTGGGAGGTCTTGAAGGCGGAGTCAGGGAACCACACCTGACCGGCCTGCTGCAGGAACTGGACCACACAACAATCACCACCATCAATCAAGTGCTTTAGAAAGCAAAGACTTATATTATAACTCCAAACATATGATAAAATACCATTTAAAAATAAAATTTTACAGATTTGAAAGATACAATACCGTAAAAGATATATATATATTACACTGGGTACTTGTTTTTTTTAAGACATCAGATATATCAAAAAAAGTACACATCAAGTACACAGTCAAAGGCTGAGACATGGGTGTTTCAAAATATTAATAATATTAAGAATAAGAAGAATCCACACAAAATATCCAAAGATAGTCCTAATAAGATCATTTGAATACATTTATGAAAGACAAACGCATACACAAGACACACATAAACGCAGACAGCAAGTACAGACACATTGGTTGAATTCTTAGGAGGACCCAGGACCCGGTCCAGTCAAGACCACCAGGACCCGGTCCAGTCAAGACCACCAGAACCGACGTGGTTCCTACCTTGGCCTCCGAGTCCAAGTTGGCCGGATCCGCCGGGATGGTCAGCTCTACGGGCCGTGTTTCCACGGCGATGACCCCGAGGGGGATGCCTCCTAACCTGCATCACGTAAACATCAACCAATCAGGGAATGTGTTAATAACTCAAGCTTGTGTAGGAATGTATAACGAGAGACCGTGTGAGTGCTGGGACGTACCGGGCCCGGCCCACCACCACCGTCTGGGCCCAGGAGTCCATGATCTCCATGAAGGAGCCGTGGTCGAAGAACCCGCTCTGCCACGTCCCTTTCAAAGCTACACAACAACAACAACAACAACAGACCCATTGAGAACTAGAGGGCCCTCAGTAGAACCCACGTCTCCACCACAACAAAAATCCAGTCCGGTATCGTATTCCGACATTCCCCTAAATGTTCTTAAATCATAATTGGCATTCCACCTAAACTCTCCAAGTTGTATGCAAATATGTCAGTAACTTTATGAAATATTACACAATATGTCATTTTTGCCCCATCTCCCAATGCTAAAGAGTCCTCCAAAACAGACAGACAGGTGAAAACATAACCTCAGGTCCATCCCCCACGGTGGAGGGAACCATAAAGAACACCCCACACAGGACTAAACCATGTTAAAAGGGAACCAGAGTAACAGGATATTATAGGGATATATATATTATATGGATATATATATTATAGGGAGCAGGTCAGCGGTTAGGCTGCTTGACTCCCAGCCCAAAGGTTCTGGGTTTGAACCCCAGTCGCCCTCGAGCAAAACACCCTAACCCCTACGACTTTGGTGCTGGTCCGATTCTGTCAGGTTTTTTTTGTATTGACAAAGCTAACGAAGCAGCACTACTTTAATATAAGTGCCACTCTTGACCCTTTAATGACATGCGTCTAAAATGTTCTGGAAGTTGCTTTGGAGAAAAGCAGCAGTCAAGACTCCAGACTCACTGGGGTGAGGCCTGCCGGCCAGCATCCATCGAGGGTCATAGGGAGCCTTGGTGGGGGTGAAATCGATCTCTCGGTCCACGGGATCCTTGGGACTGATCACGGGTACCGGAGACACGTTGTTCTGTAACCAGAAGCACAACAGTCACCCGGGGGCCATCTTGAACACATGGTCATGTGACTTACAGGATCGAAGAAGAAGAAGTTTATGTGTGACTTTATGTGACTTTTAATTGGTGTTGTGAAGTGTATTTCAGTGCCTAGAAAAGTGTGAAAATTATTATTATTCATTAAGAATCAATAATTTAGTAATAATAATAAAAATTATAATTGTATTGGTATTCAGGCGGCAGAAATACAAGACAGTAGTAGAAAATAAACAGAGATGAAACATTTCAAGAATGAAAATGTGCAGCAGTGTGTGTGTGTGTGTGTGTGTGTGTGTGTGTGTGTGTGTGTGTGTGTGTGTGTGTGTGTGTGTGTGTGTGTGTCTCCATGTAGAGGGGGACCTTGGGCATGTAGGACAGCCACTGGAGGATGGTGAAGACGCCCTCGAAGTCATCCGGCACGGTGGTGTGTGTGACCCCGTTGTTGTGCATGATCTGGACCCCCCCCAGCTGGTTGTTGGAGGTGTACACCTCCCGGCCAAGCACCTACACACACACACACACACACACAATAACAATTTTCAACACATTCCGACCGCAAACGAGCCCTTTGAACCTGTGACTGTGATTAAGGGCTATACTAATTCAATCAGCTTGACTTGAACGCACCACAAGTCATTTAGCGTCAGAGCTTCCACAGACCTTGTTGAGGGCCCCCGCTCCGGTCAGGATGATGTGGGAGTTGTCCACCTGGATGACCCTCTGACCCAGCCTCACCAGGTACGCCCCGATACCGATGGAGCGACACGTCACCTGCACACGCCACCGCAAGTCAAGTCCACTTAATACGCAATAATCATCGGCAAGAGCGCTTCAGACACACACAGTGTGCGTGTCCTCATCCACTACCACTATAAAGCACATACAACAGAAATGAGGGTTGATCAAAGTGCTGTATAGCTTGGCTCAATCAAAACCTGACAAACACAGAACACTTTCTAAGAGCGTGACACACACACACACACACACACACACACACGGTCCGAGCCCTCCTCACCATGCTGATGGTGATGACCTCGTTGTAGGCCTGAGACGTCTCTCCCGCGATCATCCCCGAGCCACGCAGGTTCTCCACCCCCAGCCCGTCGTCCTTCCCGATGATGTCAGTGATGATGTACCTGGAGGAGATGCTGTTACATCAACTGCCGGGAGTCATTTACCAGACACATTTGTCCAAAGCGACTTAGAATAGTGCGTTTTAACCAAAGTAGACAAGAGAACAACTCGTCACCAGAAGTCGATCCAGTGCTCAGGTAAAAGTACAATAAGTTGCCAACAATAGAACAATAGAGCTTACATAATACATATACATTATACATAATACATTAGACTGTTTTATCTCTATATTTCTATATAGAGATATTTATGTCTATATGTTATCATACAGACAGACAGATATTATATATCTGTAGATAAGACTATTGTACTCATTTGATTTTCACTGTCCCTGCAAAACTGAGAGGTTTCCCCATGTGGATTGAATAGGTTTAGTTTTAGTCTCTAAACTCTCTCCCCCCAGCAGGGTTGACTTCCTGTGAGAGGTACCTGGACTCGCCCCCTTCCTCCACGTGGTGGCAGCGCACGGCGTTGGTGGAGCTGATGCGGGTGTAGTCATGAGGCGTCAGATACAGATACTTGAACCCCTGGGGAGGCATATCAAGAAAACCACGTTGATGATCTTTTACCGTTGACACAAGACGGGAAAATACATTCTTATTTTCACTATTCCACCAAAAACATCATCAATGACGAACTATGACGCCAAATCGGTGCACAATTTGTATTTATATTTATGTGTTTTTTTTTTTAAAACACCCAATGTGTTTTCTTTTCAATCCGAGATCTGATTTTAAAGATTGGTGTCGGTGGATTCCTTATAATAATCATACAAACAAAACAATACAATATATAATATACTGGGCTTCAAGCCGGGAAGAGAAGAGGGACCTTGTAGGGGTCCCCGGGGTCGATCCAGGCCACCTGGAACATCTGGCGGATCTCGTCGGCGAGGCCTATGCGGGCGCCGCTGTTGGCGGCGATGTAGATGCGGGGCACGCCCTCGGCCCGGGCCAGCTCCGACGCCCGCAGGAACAGCTCGTCCTCCTGCGGCCCGAAGGAGCCGATCAGGTGCGTGATGTCGTTGCAGATGACCACCAGGTCGCGACCCGCCGGGTACTCTGGCGTCTTCATGCGCATGCGGAACGCCACCATGCCCACCTGGGAAAGGAGGAGGGGGGGGGGGGGGGGGGGGGGTCATTAGGGGCCGTGGGCAGGGAAGTAGGGCGGCAGCAGCTCAGGAGGTAGAGTGGGCTGTCTGACAACCGGAAGGTTGCTGGTTCGATCCCCCCCGGCCTAGCCAAGTGTCGAGGTGTCCCTGAGCAAGACACCCTAACCCTAACTGCTCACGACTGCTGGCGGGCGCCTCACATGCCTGACTTAGTGGGTGTATGAATGAATGCGTGTATGAATGGGTGAGTGTGAGGCTTGAATTGTAAAGTGCGTTGAGTGAAAGTGTGAGAGTGAAAAGCGCTATATAAATGCAGTCCATTTACCAAGTAACCGAGAGATCTTTACACACACTGACCACGCTGGTGCATTGATACACATGCATGAAACAGTGTTTATATATATATATCAATAGTAACGTTGTGATGATAAACCCTTATAACTCAGCAAAAATCACTCTAACCAATGCCAGAACTCCCAGTTAAGGTATGGCATCCAACGCTTAATCAGCAGGTGACCCCCTAACCACATCAGCCAATCAGAGATAGATATGCATGCAGTAGCACATGTTTAACCTGTAGAGGGAGCCATCTAACGTAGAAGGGGTGTAGGGCTCCCCTCTACATGTCAACATAAGAGTCTACTACTAGAGCCACTTACGTCGTTGTCCCCGGGGAGACGGTTCATGTGGGCCAGTCCTCCCTGGGAGTCCAGAACCAGCTCTGTGCAAATCAGCACGTCCTTCGGACATCGGTCCCCGGGGCCCCACTGCTTGAACAACGCCTAGGGGACACAGTAAACACAGACGGGACAGGTCTGAAAACACAGACAGGACAGGTCTGTAATACAGACAGGACAGGTCTGTAAACACAGACAGGACAGGTCTGTAAAGTACAAAGTAAGACATGCATGCAACTTCAGTAAATCCTTGATGAGTGACCACAATCAGATGAAGCACACACCCATGTGAGTATTCACATCACCCACGTTATGGTTTATGTTTATGGATGGTGAATAAAGCACCGTGTCCTACGTTATGGTTTATGTTTATGGATGGTGAATAAAGCACCGTGTCCTACGTTATGGTTTAGGTTTATGGATGGTGAATAAAGCACCGTGTCCTACGTTATGGTTTAGGTTTATGGATGGTGAATAAAGCACCGTGTCCTACGTTATGGTTTATGTTTATGGATGGTGAATAAAGCACCGTGTCCTACGTTATGGTTTAGGTTTATGGATGGTGAATAAAGCACCGTGTCCTACGTTATGGTTTATGTTTATGGATGGTGAATAAAGCACCGTGTCCTACGTTATGGTTTAGGTTTATGGATGGTGAATAAAGCACCGTGTCCTACGTTATGGTTTAGGTTTATGGATGGTGAATAAAGCACCGTGTCCTACGTTATGGTTTAGGTTTATGGATGGTGAATAAAGCACCGTGTCCTACGTTATGGTTTAGGTTTATGGATGGTGAATAAAGCACCGTGTCCTACGTTATGGTTTATGTTTATGGATGGTGAATAAAGCACCGTGTCCTACGTTATGGTTTAGGTTTATGGATGGTGAATAAAGCACCGTGTCCTACGTTATGGTTTATGTTTATGGATGGTGAATAAAGCACCGTGTCCTACGTTATGGTTTAGGTTTATGGATGGTGAATAAAGCACCGTGTCCTACGTTATGGTTTAGGTTTATGGATGGTGAATAAAGCACCGTGTCCTACGTTATGGTTTATGTTTATGGATGGTGAATAAAGCACCGTGTCCTACGTTATGGTTTAGGTTTATGGATGGTGAATAAAGCACCGTGTCCTACGTTATGGTTTATGTTTATGGATGGTGAATAAAGCACCGTGTCCGATCTGGTGTTTAAAGAGTTTGTTGGGCACCTGTCTGAACATCTCAGGGAAGTCGTACACGTAGGTGGTGCCCAGCGTCTGGGCCTGGAAGCGCTTGGCCTGCAGCAGGTCCTTGGTGACGTACGGCGTGTTGATCAACATGCCGTGTAGGAGGCCCTGCTTGTCCCCGTACGACTGGAACATGATCTGGGGGAACAGAATAGTAAGGTTATATATAACGTTAATATAATATCAACAACAACAACCACAACTGCATTTACAGTATATAGCACCTTTTGCTTCAACAGACAACGGAAATATACAGATTCAAAGCAATACAAAAATGGTATGATTTGGTGTAAGGTCATTTCGCAGGTTAAAAAAACCCACGTATTTATATAAGAGACCATACATAGTGTAACATAAGAAATTAAATGGAAAGAAATGACAAATCAAAGAATGAACTAATACTGGTTACAGGTTTCCCTAATAATGAAGACACTCCTCTTCAGAGCTCCAGAGCCTCTGGGTCACCTGTCCGGAGCAGGGCTCGGTGACCTCCTTGTACATGCTGATGTCCAGGTAGTAGCCCGACTCGTTGGTGAGGAACAGGCGGACGGGGACCTGGCGACCGGTGGGCGTCAGCCGGATGTTGATCTTCAGCTCGGCCTGCAGCACGCGCAGCTTCCACAGCCGGCTGCCGTAGCGCATCACCATGGAACGGACAGACTCCTCGATCTGGTGGGGAGAGAACCGAACGGACCACGACGAGGTTCCATAAGGGGACGTTATACCACGGCTACCGACCGTGATTAGACATTGGTTACTTTCATCAATCAGTTAAACAGACTATAATAGAGATATGTGTCAGTCAGTGTCAGTCAGTTAAAGAGAGACTATAGCAGAGCTAAGAGTCAGTCTGTTAAAGAGAGACTATAGTAGAGCTAAGTGTCAGTCAGTTAAAGAGAGAGTACACTAGAGCCAAGTGTCAGCTCTACTAGTCTCTCTTTAACTGACCGAAGTGTCAGTTAAAGAGAGACTATATTAGAGCAATGGTGACGTGTGAAGTCTGTTAAAGAGAGATGAACCAGTGGCTTTACTTTGGACGGATCCATGACGACGGTGGGTACGAAGTTGAGGAAGATGTGGTTGCAGTCTGTCCGGTGGACCGTGGTGTTGCTGAACGCCACCTCCAGCTCGTCCATGGCCTCCAGCAGGAGGCGCTCTCCCTCGTTCTGCAGGTACTCAAAGGAGGCTTCCTGGTGGGGGGGGGGAGAAGAAGAATGAATATAGTACAAAGTATGACGACGCATTTCACTCCTGGAAGACGTGATGTTACGATACGACACGATAACATTTAAAAAAAAAAAAAGCTGAAGCGAATAAGGCAAATTATATTAAGATAAGATAAGATGTACTTAATTAAACCCACACCTGAAGTTTGTCAGACATCGTTAGCCGAGGTTACAGTGAACTGCATGTAATTAAGGAGCAGGTAGGGGTGAAGGTGCCTTTATCCAGGATTTGAACCCACAACCTTTTAGTGCACCGTGCACAACATCCTAACCACTACAATACCGCCAATTATTATTAGAACGAGGTTGACCCTTCCGTGCGTCCTCCCGGGAGTCGCTCCTACCTTGGTGATGAGGTCCGAGTGGCGGATGATGGCGCGGATGAAGAAGCGGTAGTCGGTGACCTCGGCCCCCTGCTGGGCGCGTGCGGCCCCCAGGTATAGGTGCATCTTGTGGTTGCCGCAGGGCACGGCCCTCAGCTCAAAGTTCCTCATGCGGTTCAGCTCCAGCTGGAAGGCCAGCGCCGGCTCCAGGTTACGGTAGATGCGGTCCTCGTGGAACTGAGGAGGAATCATATATATAGATATAGATATAGATATATATATCTATATCTATATCTATATCTATATCTATATCTATATCTATCTATCTATCTATCTATCTATCTATATCTATATCTATATCTATATCTATATAGATATAGATATATATATAGCATTTTATTTACTTACAAAGTGCTTTACACAACAATAATACATCAAACTAAACAGAATACAAGAAGACAAATCTAAAAATAAAATCTGCGCAAACCACCGATTAAAAAAAAAAGAGAAAAGCCATCAAAGGCTGCATTGACTAAATCAATCTAGAAGAGGGTCAGCGGTGTGACTTGAGCTGTCCATACCGTTTAGTCTGCCGCAAAACTCCTTTTGTTTTCATTCTAGATTCAGAACGGCCAAGAAAGCTAGTTCTCTCTACAGGGCAGCACGTCATCAGAGGTTCACAAATGCTTTCAGAAAATGCTTATGAGCCGTTAACTTGTTTAAACCCCATCAACAGCCCAATAAGTGGTTAGTACCGGTTTCTAATGGATATGAATAACAATAATAATAATATGTTTGTATAAATGGAACTTAATAATATCTACACAGCAACCACCACCAGAGGGCAGCGGTTCACTCTCCTGAGACCACTTACCCCGTCCCTGGCTCTGAAGGTGAAGAACTTGGGGAATTCTCTCTGTTAAAACAATGTCAAAGTTACCATGGTTACTAGAAAAGAGTGTCAGCAGAGAGTAAATGCATATTTGTCATCTAGATAGGTCAACAAATACACACTAGTACTCTAGTAGGTAGTAACGCGCTTACTTTCTGAGCAATCAAAAAGGTGATCCTTCTGATGCCGTACTCAAAGAGAAGCCCTTTCTGTGAAAACATTTTTAAAACATTTTAGGACAAATACATATATTTGTATTTCATTTAATCACAGTATTCATCCAGGAAGAGAACCCATTAACATTTAACATCTCAATTGCAAGTCTCAAATACACACATATATATATAAATCTATATTTAAATAAAATAATATAATCTAATGTACAGAACAGCGCACAGCAATAGCGCAGACAACGGTGTGTATTCAGTTCTTTCGGAGGCTGTGGAGAGGCGTGGGGACCTTGGACTGGGTGTAGGTGGTGAGCTCAGAGACCAGGTCGTCGTCGTCCTCCGTGTCCGCCGACTGGATGGACACGTTGATGATGTGGATGGGGCTCTCCCGCATGTTCTGTGGAGACACAACCGGGCGTGTTGGGATTCTGACACACAGAGACAGCAAGAACATCATCCATCCACAGAAGGGTTTCACGTGAACATTCCAAGAGGCCATATTGGTGCTTCGTCACCGTCATAGTAACAAGTAGACCTCAGTAGAGCGCATAACTCAGCCACACCAAAAATTCCCCTGGATCCAGATTAAGATCCAGATTAGAATTTGGATCTGCCCCAAAATCGAAATAAACTGTTCCTTGGCCCATAAATAATCCAAGTCCCAAGTGTTGTCCAATTTTGATACATGTCTTTTTGAGTGGTCTCAAAAAGACAGACAAACCAGGGTGAAAACATAACTGATTGCTCAGTTAATTAGAGAATTTTCAGTCAAGAAGTACCAAGGAGGACGGACATAAACTGGATCACATGACTGAAGCCCTCCTGTCACATGACTGAAGCCCTCCTATCACATGACTGAAGCCCTCCTATCACATGACTGAAGCCCTCCTATCACATGACTGAAGCCCTCCTATCACATGACTGAAGCCCTCCTACCACATGACTGAAGCCCTCCTATCACATGACTGAAGCCCTCCTATCACATGACTGAAGCCCTCCTATCACATGACTGAAGCCCTCCTATCACATGACTGAAGCCCTCCTATCACATGACTGAAGCCCTCCTATCACAACGCAGCCTGACCCTGCAGTTGTCTTCGTCGTAGATACTGGAGCAGCTGTCCAGGAACAGAGGACTCTCCAGGAAGGAGTTGGAGAAGCTGGAGATGATCTCGTCGATGTTCCTGAACGCCACAGAAGAACAGAGGAAGGCACCGGAGCGTTCAGCTGCCAACACATTCTGACATACAGACTGTAACATATACCCATTAACCTTAGAAAAGGTTTAGATAAAAGAGGGTAGTTTAAAGCAATATTTCACCTGTTTAGCATAAGCTGCTTATATCCATATTCACATTTTAAACCCTTATATTTAGTATGAAGCAAACCACAGCAAATAATTGAAATTATTTCAATAATAATTGTAATGATCAATAACTATTGTACTCCGCATGTGTGTGTGTGTGTGTGCGTGCGTGCATGTGTGTGTCTGTGTGTGTCTGTGTGTGTATGCGAGTGTGTATATGTGCGTGTCTGTGTATGTGTGCGTGTCTGTGTATGTGTGCGTGTCTGTGTATGTGTGCGTGTCTGTGTATGTGTGTAGGTCTATGTGTGTGTGCATGTGTATGTGTGTGTGCGTGTCTGTGTATGTGTGCGTGTCTGCACGTATGAGTGTGTGTGTGTGTGGGTGCATGTCTGTGTGTGTCTGTGTGTGTGTGTGTGTGTGTGTGTGTGTGTGTGTGTGTGTGTGTGTGTGTGTGTGTGTGTGTGTGTGTGTGTGTGTGTGTGTGTGTGTGTGTATACCTCTTGAAGTCCTCGAAGCAGTGGAAGGCCGCCATGGCGCCCATGCGCTGGCAGGGGGGGGACAGCGCCCCCTCCAGGAACAGCTCGCTGCCACGCCTCATCTCAAACTGGTTGGCGCTGCTGACGGGGGCCGCCACCCTGAGGGGGACACAACCCAGCAGGGGGTCAGCCGGTGGGACGCCACAGCGGAGAGAGAGCGAGAGCAAGACAGTCAGAGAGCAACAGAGAGAGGGAGAGAGCGACAGAGAGCGAGAGAGTCAGAGAGCGAGAGAGACAGTCAGAGAGCGACAGAGAGAGCGAGAGAGCGACAGAGAGCGACAGAGCGAGCGAGAGCGAGAGCGAGTCATAGAGCGAGAGAGAGACAGTCAGAGAGCGAGAGAGCAACAGAGAGAGCGCGGCTCGGCTTGTCACATGAGAAGTTTGAATCAGAATGTTCTTTTTATCATTTTTAAAACAAAAACATGTAAACTAAGGGATCATGATATGCACGTCAAACAATAATAATGACGTCATCAGTTTAAATAGAGCCGTTCAAATATCAATATACTATAACAATAACTAAAAGTAATTTATAGCTGGCTTTAGGGTGCACTACTGTACAGCAAGTGACCAATGTGCTTCTCCAAAAGCTCAAAGTTGCATCATTGGATCAGTTCGCTCAAATATAATTATTTAAAATTGTATAATTTTAAATAATTGTAAAAAATGTCTATTCACCAAATAAATATATATTTTAAGAGAAAGATAGTTGGAGGAGCCACCTCAAGACAACATGCAAATGGACTAATGACTGACTAATTGTAAGCTCATTCATCCTCAGTCATATATTCCACTGAACATGCAACAAAAAAATAAAAAATAAAAACCAGCATAACAAATCTAAAATAAAAACTACAATAACAACAACAACAACAACAACAGCCACCACCACATTCCTACAGCCTGAACTCCTGAGCAGCAACAAAAAGCCAATCAAGTCCTGAACGAAGCAGCAGGTTCACACACACACGAGCCTCGTCCGGTTCTCCTGTCCCTGACACAACGTCCCTAACCGCTCCCTCATCAAGCCCTCTCTAACGCCGCGGTACGGAAGCCTACAGTTCGCCGTCCAATCTTCAGCCGTCAAAACGTTTTGCGGTGCGAAAGAGGAGAGAGAACAGGAAGCAACGCGGGGGGCATTCGGCGTGCGGCCCGGCCGGCCGGGGGAAGCGTTACCTGTTCAGAGTCGGACTGCTCCCTCTGAAACAAGACCATCCACAGGTGGGTGTTATCAGCAGTGGGTCGGTCACACTTTGAAACCACCTCCTCGAGGTATTATTAATATTATATATTAATCAATATATATATATATATATATTAATATTGACGCCACAGGATGCCTTGTTGTTGTTGCACACATTCACATTAAGGTCCACAATGTTAACCAATACGCAAATCACGGGCCATACTCCGAGAAAGAATATATGACCAGGAAATATGTCAGGTAAGAGATTGTATAGAGTCGTGTACGGGGCCTAGTCACCCAGCGGCCTTCTCCTCTGACTAATACATCTGAGGAGAGGCTGAGGAGGTGTAATGGGTCTGTTTAAAGGGAACTCACACCGCTTTTAAGAAGTTAAATACCAAACAACAACACACTAAATCTGATCAAAACATATGAACATGAGTGACATTAGCCACCCCAATAAACAATCAAACTAGATATCAATGTCTAGTGTGAATAAAGTAATAATAGAATACAAACATAAACATAAACAAGAAGTCTTTCACGCCATTATGTGGGAATCATACAATAGTATAGTGGGTACCGGTTGGGATGGGACGAGGGCAACATGAACTGGAAGTCTACAGCACACGTCCCGTCCTGCAGCTGGTAATGTTGGAGGCTGTTCAGCTCGTAGGCGATGTAGCCCCTGCGTACGTACACCTGAAGACAGGGAGACAGAGACAGAGACAGAGACAGAGACAGAGAGATACAGACAGAGAGAGACAGAGAGAGAGAGATACAGACAGAGAGAGATACAGACAGAGAGAGTCAGAGAGTGAGAGAGTGAGACACACACAGACCGAGAGAGACAGAGAGAGCAGGTTGACTTGGTACTCTGCGATGAGAGCATGATGGTCATGTTTTGTGTCTGGACGTCCACCTGTTCCTACCTCCAGGGCCGCCATACACACAACCTGGTTGGAGTGGTAGAAGAAATTCGGCAACACATCGAATATGGAGGTCTCCGAGATGATGAGCTTCTGTATATAAGGAATAAATATCAATAATAAATATTAGGACGCACTTCATTTCATCCCAGACGGGAGTATTTAACGTGCGTGAGGCACCCAAGTTTGTATAAATGTATAAACATTACATTCACATTCGATGACGGTCATTTAGCAGACGCTTTTGTCAAAAGTGACTTACATAAGGTCAACAGGAAGGCAAGAGAACTACCGGTACCAGTCACCTGCATGTCCTTCCAAACGAGCCATAATAATAAAATATATACATACATATACACATATATACTACATTACATTTCCTCCAAGAGCAGAACCAGCGCTCAGGTAAAAGTACAATAAGTTTGCTCCCTAGATGTGACCCAATGAGTCCATCAAACAGGAGCTACGAGGATAAACAGTGAAGTCAATAGACACAAGATAATAAGCAACAGCTAACAAACAAGCGCTGGCAAACCATAGAGCTAACAAGACGATCGGGATGATCTCGGTCGGACCTTGAGGTTTTCGGGGCAGAACTGGTGTCCGTACATGTCGATGGCAGACAGGAAGATGGACTCCACCTGGTTGTGTCTCAGCTCGTAGGACGGCAGGTGGGAGGCGATCAACACCTAGCAGCCAAAGGGACACGCGGGACAACACAATTCAACCACACCTCAAACATTTAATACTAAAACATGAAAGAAACGTACAGAAAATACAGGCCGTGTCCTTCATTGGCCATCAAACTAACACTGCAAAAAACATAACCCAAAGTCTGTTTTTAATCCTCTTCGGGTGTTGATATTATTAAGAGTAGAATTATTGTACTCCTCACCCGTCTGTACTCCTCACCCATCTGTACTCCTCACCCATCTGTACTCCTCACCCATCTGTACCCCTCACCCGTCTGTACCCCTCACCCGTCTGTACCCCTCACCCGTCTGTACTCCTCACCCGTCTGTACTCCTCACCCGTCTGTACTCCTCACCCGTCTGTACTCCTCACCCGTCTGTACTCCTCACCCGTCTGTACTCCCCTCACCCGTCTGTACCCTCACCCGTCTGTACCCTCACCCGTCTGTACTCCTCACCCGTCTGTACTCCTCACCGTCTGTACTCCTCACCGTCTGTACTCCTCACCTGTCTGTACTCCTCACCTGTCTGTACCGAGTGTGAATGTAGTGTGGCCGTCTCACCTGTCTGTACCCTCACCTGTCTGTACCCTCACCTGTCTGTACCGAGTGTGAATGTAGCTTGGCCGTCTCACCTGTCTGTACCCTCACCTGTCTGTACCGAGTGTGAATGTAGTGTGGCCATCTCACCTGTCTGTACCCTCACCTGTCTGTACCGAGTGTGAATGTAGTGTGGCCGTCTCACCTGTCTGTACCCTCACCTGTCTGTACCGAGTGTGAATGTAGTGTGGCCGTCTCACCCGTCTGTACCCTCACCTGTCTGTACCGAGTGTGAATGTAGCTTGGCCGTCTCACCTGTCTGTACCCTCACCTGTCTGGCTCTCAGAGCCACCTTGCAGTTCTCCACCTTGCTGAGTTGTGTGAACTCGTCCAGGATCACCATGAGCTCGTCTGCCAGCGTGGAGTCTCTCCCACAGAGCTGGTCCTACGAACGGACCGAGGACACCACCCACAATACGTCAACCACATGGTGGCTCGGTTTGCACGGAAACCAAAGAAAAGTGTTTTTTACGTATTGACGGATATCGACCAAAGCCTTACGGTTAGCATTGTGTTTATGAATTGAGAGATATCTATGAAAACTTGCATAAACAATTATAAACCTACCATTGTGTCTACATTGGGAGGTGTCTGTGTCTTGATAGCTGTGTTTATATACTAAGGAGTATCTTACTCTATATCTATCTATCTATCTATATATATATATATATAAAGGGTATCTTACTAGGAGCGTTGTGTTTATACAGTATATTAAGGGTATCTTACTATGAGCATTGTGTTAATACAGTATATTAAGGGTATCTTACTATAAGTGTTGTATATATATATATATAAGGGCATCTCACTATCAGCATGGTGACCAGGATGTTCTTCTTGGAGACCTGTGCGTGGGAGAAGATGGACTCAAGGACAGGAGTCATGTCAGGCTTGTGTTTCTCCCTCAGGGTGATCACACACTTATCATAGTGAGCTGTTGGTGAGAGAGAGAGAGACAGGTTCTATTATGGACTATGACTGACCGGTCCCACTTTATAAGATTGAGAGACAGGTCCTTCTAAAACCGATGAACGCATTAAGCTTAATGTGCACTTTTTGATCTGGTTTGTGGTGAGCACCGGTCGTCTCGATTAGAAAACGCTTTGTTGAGATTCACCATTGTGGTGGATTTTAGATAGATATTATTTATATCATTTGTCTCAGTACTAGCTCATAAAATCAAACAACTATCAAAAAAGAAAGAACCAACGTATTTATAATTGCTAAGGCTACTCTGTGAGTGTCTTAAAACTAAGCGGTGCAGCAAAGATACTTTTAAGTGTCTATAAATTCACTGTAACATTTAACATGTTTAGCATTGAATGTCCGTTGTGTCGTTTATATAATTATATGTTACCGTGCTGGAACTGCATCTCCACATGAAGGTACTGCTTTAGCAGATCCAGCACCACAGACTTCATATATCCACGGATCCCACTGCGGTACCTGGACACACACACACACACACACACACACACACACACACACACACACACACACACACACACACACACACACACACACACACACACACACACACACACACACACACACACACACACACACACACACACACACACACACACACACACACACACACACACACACACACACACACACACACGTCATCTGACGGTTATGGTGTCAGGATAGACTACGGCGGTACAGCTGAAGGAGGCTTTAGTCGGGTTGGTCGGTCACGGACCTCTGGACCAGCTGCACAATGCTCTGGGTGTTCATGAAGAAAACCTCCCGGTCGGCCTTCCTCTGCAAGGTGGCCGCGTGGCTGTCCAGGACGTTAGCGATCTGGAAGAGGAGGAGGAGAGCGCCACTCACACGCCTCCAGAATTAACATCTGCTGCCGTTTGGTCCGATCAGCTAGTAACACGTCATCAGAAGTTATTCAAATATTAATAAGTTATTAATATGTTACCAACACATTATTAACACATCATGAACATGGTATTAATACGTTAACACATTAATACCTGGTTAAAACATTATTAACATGTTATTAACACATTAACACGTTAGCTGAGGGACTCAGTCTGGAGCTGGCAATATCTCAGCATGGTCCTGAGTGACTTTAGTCAGGCAGCAGTGCGGACGCCTCACCCTCTGGCTGGGGAACTGGCAGAGCACGGAGGTGATGTTGCTGGCGTACTGGGCCATGACCTTGCGGATGGCCTTCTCCACGGCGGGCGGTATGCGGCACGCTACGCTGGTCATGATCTCCTGGAGCTCCAGCAGCGGCAGGGAGGGGTCCCTCAGGGTCTTCATCAGGGTGGACACCCACTGCTTCACCTGCGGTGGAGCCGTCCACGTCACAACTACATCACGCTTACATCGTCCTCATTCCTAACAGGTTTTTGTTTATCTAGGAGAAACTCTTGGTACACGTGTTGTGAAAAAAAAAACACGAAAATCAACTGCTTCCACAAAAAACATTTATCTGGAGGATTGAATCCTCTTTATTGGTCACATGTACACACAGTGAAATGTGTTTCTCTGCATTTAACCTATCCTAGTATGAGGAGCAGTGGGCAGCTACTGTATATACAGCCACCGGCAGTGGAGGGGTCTGTTGCCTTGCTCAAGGGCACCTCGGCAGTGCCCAGGAGGCGTACTGGCGTTTCAGGGACTTGAACCGGCTAGTTCTCAAGACAAGTCCCAACAGACTGAGCTACTGCTGCCCCAAACATTGGTCCTAAGAACGGAAATCCTGCTTCCAGTGTTTTTAAATTGGAGTAGGTTTTATTGTTCAGCTGTGTTCTTCTATAGTTCTCCTTCTCTAAACCATTTCAGTGCTCAGGTTATCCCAGTGTTTTTCTGTTGAACGTCCTATTACCCGGCGTCATCACCGCGTGCGCGTACCTTGTTGCTGAAGTAGGGCTCGGCCAGGCAGTATCCATCCATGACTTTCACCAGGTTGTCCAGCACACTGTGGAACACCTGGTGCAGCTTCTCCCCCACGATGGGCAGCGGCTGCTGAGGAGGCAGGGAGGCCGTGTTGGGCTCCACCTGGAAGACAACACCACTCATGAACTCACGATTACGCTAGCGTGACCATCAGCAGCAGACTGACGTTAAAACGCTGCCTGGAAAAGAACCACAGCAAGTACAAAGAATATGGTTACATCAATCCATCGAGAATATGGTTACAGTATAAGTTAATTACAAGGTTCTTGAATAGTTTCTTTCATTTTCCACAGTTCTGTTATAAACCTCTGAACCTCTTGAAAAGAACATTTAAAGTAAACAAATCAAATTAAAATTAAATTAAATAATAATTCTAAAAATTATATTATACAGTATATCTATATATATATTTCTGTGATGCTGCAGGTGGACTTGCCAGGTGGATGGAGCTGGGGTCGTCCAGCTCCATACGAGCCACCACACAGCCGGGTACCAGGACGGCCCCGGGTCTCTTCACAAAGTGGATGTGCCCGGCGTTCTGCACAGTCAGCGCCATCACCATCTTCATCACCTTCATCACACAGGGTGAGGGGGGGGGGGGGGGGTGGGGGAGACTTAATTCATCAACAAATTACTAATCCCAGACGAGACTTGATTAATTAACAAATTACTAATCCCAGACGAGACTTGATTCATTAACAAATTACTAATCCCAGACGAGACTTGATTCATTAACAAATTACTAATCCTAAATTAAATTAGAAATTCTGGAGACACAGCAGAAGGTACAGGGGAATAAAATAGATACAAAGCTCATAAAAATAAATTAAAATAGTACGCATATATAAAAGACTTGCGGTAGACATTCTTAAGTGGCTAAACAACGTCTAAGTGTCAAGTACATGCAATATAATTGACACTACACATTGTTCCCCATTACATTACACGCAAGTTTCTAGATGGCGTGACTAAGGTGCCCGATGCTGCCGTGTGCTCCACGCTGAGAGGGAGCAGGTGAGGAGGTTAAAACAAGAACAACAAACACACTAAGTGATGCATATATCCAGTGTGTGCTGCTCAAACCTCCATCTCCCCGTAGCAGTCCCCTGCAGAGACGTGGGCCCGGTCCTCTACCAGGTACTGCAGTAGTTTACCAGCAGAGGGCGCCCTCAGCACCGTGGGGTCCCGCTCCTTCTCAAAGACACACGTCTTGTTGCCAACGGTGATCCGATAGCTTTTGTGGATTTCAAGAAGAGGGTTGTTGATTACAACTAAGCAGTTTGACTAATAATAGCGGTAGTACTGAACTTTATTTGCACAGTAGCGTCACCAGGACGTGAGACATCACCAGGACGCCCCATCACCCAGTCTGGTACCTGTCCACCTCCTCCTTCATGTAGGTGGTGTGGCTGTTGCCGTCGTAGGACAGCAGGAGGCCGCCGTCGCTCAGCCGGTGGACGTCGATCTCGATGTCCGTCCCGTTCATGATCAGGACGTACGTGGTCGGGGACTGACGAGCCACCTGGTGGACGGGGGTCAGAGGTCAGAGGTCGGTGAGCAGAGGCGGAAAGAGCGCGGGAAAATCCAACTCAAGTATAAAGTACTGTTACTTTCATGAAATTGTACGAAGTAAAAGTAAAAGGTAGGTTATTTTAAAACACACTAACTTGTTTAACATTCATTATGGGCTTTTTTGGGCTGAAGAAGAGAGAGAATGTAGCAGGTGGGAAACGAACCACGAGGCGTCACTAGCAGAGCAACCCCTGACCACATGAGGTTCTTGATTTGACTTGTTGAACGGACACCTCACCAACAGTCGTTTGAGTAGTTGGTTAATAACATCCCTGGTTGTTGGAGGCTGACATAGTGGGGGAGGGGGGATATCAAGCTAAATAAAAGGTAGAATGTAGGAAGCAGAGTGATGAGTTACCGTTAGGCAGAACTTAACCCCCTCATAGATGAGTTCCACGTTGACCGAGTTCAGCAGACTAGCTGCTGGCAACACCTGGCCCCTAGGACATGGATCAGGGAGAGTATTGATCAGAGGGTGTAATTGATCAGGGACCATTTCTGAGCTATGCATTATTATATATAGTTGTCAATATTGTATTATGATTAATAAGATGGTGCTTTATGAATCCCAGACAGGAAGATTTTCTCATCATACATTATTATTACAATGATATTTCATCAGGAGTTTTGTTACATTACCGTCATTTATGAATGGGGAGTAAGCATTCCAATGTACTTGTTGCAAATGGCAAATATAATTGTTGAACCTCCTTGAATCTTTAGCAGAGGCATTTGTCCAAAGAGACTTACAATAAGTGCATTCAACAGGCGAGAGGCAAGAGAACTAGAGCTAGAACTACTAGTCACCAGAAATCATAAGTGCATAACAAGCCTCCAAGAGCAGAACCAGTGCTCAGGTGAAAGTACAACAAGTTAACTCTCTAGATTTAACACTATAAGTACATCTAACAGGGACCATGACCAACCGTGAAGCCACTGACCTTTCCAAAGAATGCAAGAAGTCAGACATGCTCTTTCTGAAGCTGCCGTCGGCCACATGCAGCGAGCCACAGACGATGCCCAGCATGGTGTCTGGTCTCTCCGCCTGCAAACACAACACAGCATGTACTTTTATATATTTTAGATATATTATATTTGATAGCATATTGTTGTAGGAAATTAAACAATATGAACAATCAAAAAGGGAGGGAATGGGGGGGGGGGTAAGCATTCCATGGTACTTGGTACGGAATACAGATGGAGAGGATGACATGAAACAGACATGCTCCGTCCTACCCAAGACAGTCAGTGGTTGTGTTGCTTCTACAGAGGATACTGGTCCCTGTATGCAACTATCATTTGTTTGTCTAGTTGGAAGGGAAAATAGAATAACATTTTTGATATATATATTTTTGAAACAACTCATTTAAATGTACCTCCGCCATCGAAGATGGACCAGAGTTTGTCTGTTTGTTAGCAATATAACAAAAAGTTATGTAAGGCATTGGAAACAACTTGGTGGTTAGATTACTTATGAGCCAATAATAATAATAATAATGATAACTTGGATTTATACAGCGCCTTTCAAGGGGCTGAAGGCCGCTTTTAAGTCTGTTAAGGACTGAAGGGGTATAGGGGTGGAGGAGGTCTGTTAAGTACTGAAGGGGTATAGGGGTGGAGGAGGTCTGTTAGGTACTGAAGGGGTATAGGGGTGGAGGAGGTCTGTTAAGTACTGAAGGGGTATAGGGGTGGAGGAGGTCTGTTAGGTACTGATGGGGTATAGGGGTGGAGGAGGTCTGTTAGGTACTGAAGGGGTATAGGGGTGGAGGAGGTCTGTTAAGTACTGAAGGGGTATAGGGGTGGAGGAGGTCTGTTAGGTACTGGAGGAGGTCTGTTAAGTACTGAAGGGGTATAGGGGTGGAGGAGGTCTGTTAGGTACTGAAGGGGTATAGGGATGGAGGAGGTCTGTTAGGTACTGGGGGGTATAGGGGTGGAGGAGGTCTGTTAGGTACTGAAGGGGTATAGGGGTGGAGGAGGTCTGTTAGGTACTGAAGGGGTATAGGGGTGGAGGTCTGTTAAGTACTGAAGGGGTATAGGGGTGGAGGGGGGTATAGGGGTGGAGGAGGTCTGTTAAGTACTGAAGGGGTATAGGCGTGGAGGAGGTCTGTTAAGTACTGAAGGGGTATAGGGGTGGAGGAGGTCTGTTAGGGACTGGGGGGACGAGGGCATGGAGAGACTTGTAGGTGAGGAGTGTTTTATATTTGATGAGCCAGTGGAGGTGGATGAGGGTGGGGGTGAGGGTGGGGGTGATGTGCTGCCAGGGCTTGGTGTGGGTGAGGACCCTGGGGGCTGAGTTCAGGACATACTGGAGCCTATCCAGGGCTTCCAATGAACAGTTGATTAGACTTTGGCGCAGATCAAATCGGATCAAGGGGACTTTTTGGTGTGGCGGAGGTATGCTTTCTACTGAGAGCCCTCTAGTATTCAATTGGTTTTGTCATTGGTTTAATCAAACTATTATTATTATTTATCTTTACTATTATGTTTTATTTTTGTAAAATCCTTTATTTGTCAAATAAATGGAGGAAAGACATGATTTTACTTGTCAATTTTCCATTCCAACGTGGCCAATAAAGGATGCCCCAGTCCGGTGCAGGGCCCTGAGGTGTACCTGGACTTTCTCTGCGATGAGGTGGTCCAGCCAGCCGGTGTCGATGTCGTTGTTCCTGAAGCAGTCGGTCTCCAGCAGCTTGATGAGGTACTCCACGGTGGTCCTGAAGTCCCCCTGATGGACAGCTCCTTCAGGGCCACCACCATGTTCCTGGAGGCACGCTTAGAGACTCACTCAGACATCGCCACGAGAGAGCAAGTATAAAAGGCTGTTTGAGCGTATTTGTAAAAAAAATATATAACATAACAAAAAATTATACATATCCACAGAAGAGAAATTATAAAATGCTGTATTAGGTTTTTGAAAATATATATTCTCATTACTCACTCAATTGGTACATATTCACAAAAGAGAAATAATACGATTATGTGTTAGCTTTTTGTGTCAGCTGAATAAACTAAATAACAACATGGTTATTAATGGCAATAAGACAATAAGACAGTAATAGGATTATCCTCATTGGAGTAAGATGCAATAGGTTCTAAGCGTGATGGAACGTCCCCATGAGGGGAACAATTATTTCATTATTCATAGTCATCACAGAATCACGCTACTGCACATCACCCACATCACCGCCTTCCGGGAAATGACCAAGAAACAACGACAACAAACGACAACAAACGACAACAAACGTACGAGATGGCCTCCTCTCGGTTCTCCCCCCACGAGAAGCAGTGTCCAAACTGAGAGTCTGCGAACTGGTGGAGGCCCCCGGTGGCCCCCACGCTGAAGTAGCCCCACACGTTCTTACTGCTACGGAAGTTGAGCTCCTGGACGGTCCCGGAGCTGGGCTTGAAGCCCTGCACATCCACAAGAGGACATTTACACCTGGGCCATTGGGCGGATTCTTACAGTGACGGCTTTTTAATTTATGTGACTTCACAACAAGTTAGACGCACAACAATCAATGCATACAATCCAAACTACAGAGTACATAAAGAAAGTCAGTGCTGCTGCCCCAGAGTAGAGTAGCTGACAGAGTATATATATATATATAACACACACACACAGCCACACTGTATATGATTTTTTTGGTTTGTCTTCATTTCACAACTACAGCTCAGTGGCTTGTGACTCTAGACTACCAGTAATCCCTCTAGACTACCAGTAATCCGTCTAGACTACCAGTAATCCCTCTAGTGATGGGCTCACGGTACCAACAGACCCACCTCGTCGGGGTTCTCGCTGGTGATGCGGGCGGCTATGACGTGTCCCCTGGGTGAGGGTGCGCAGTCTGGGGCCTCGAAATTGATGCAGGAGTCTCCCCAGGGTGCCTCTCCGTACAGCATGCGGATGTCCTTGATCCTGTGGAGAGGGATCCCCATGGCGATCTGAAACACCAGGGAGATACAAATAGAAACACTGGGCCCAAATGTTCTTTTATATAATGTTTATTCTTCTGACGCATGTTGTGGGTGTCCACACACACACACACACACACACACACACAGTGTGTCTCTGAAGACAGATGAGCTGCAGCATTTGTTTGAAACACTCTGTACTTAGTGGATCCACATTTTGAGTCACCGCATCATCCAGAAAAACAGAACCGGATCCAACAAGGTACTTGTTGACCAATCACGACACAGCGTTGAGCTATGCATTACAAAAGTCTGCCTCAGTGATAAAAAAGAGAGAAAGACAGCAAAGAATTAAGAAAAACTGAAAGAAAGAAAGAAAGAAAGAAAGAAAGACAGACAGACAGACAGACAGACAGAGAGAGAGAGAACCCGATTACCTGAAGCTGGGCGGCCGGCAGGTTGACGTCTGCGATCATCTCGGTACAGGGATGCTCCACCTGCAGACGGGGGTTCAGCTCCAGGAAGTGGAAGCTGCCGTCCTCTGAGAACAGATACTCCACCGTCCCGGCGCTCACATAGCCCACCATCTTGGCCAGGCGCACCGCGTACTACAAACACACACACACACACACAGGAACCACTTGTTTAGCGACGGTAGCTCGGGGGGGGTTTGGGGGTGTGTGGAGCGGTGCCATCCAGCAACCCAGAAGGTTGCCGGTTAGATCCCCGGGCTCCTCATAGCTTAGTGTCGAAGTGTCCCTAAGCAAGACGTCTCAACCTAACTGCTCCCATTCCGGGATGCTGGATGCTCCCTTGCATGGCTGACACTGGTGTCCGGGTGTGAGAGAGTGTGTGTGTGAGAAAGTGTGTGTGAATGTGCGTGAATGAGTGAATGTGAGGCACTAACTGTAGAGCACTTTGAATGGAACAGAGGTTAGAAAAGGGAAAAGTCCTTTGACTTCAGAATAGTAACCTTGAGGTGAACAACAATCTATGGCAACATGCTGCCGCGCTGCAACGGGACCATGAAAGGTTGAATCTCACTTGCTCCATCTGCTCGAAGGTCGAAGCAGCGGCCACGGTGGCCGGCGCCTCCTCTATGATCTTCTGGTGTCTCCTCTGGATGGAGCAGTCCCGCCCGAACAAGGAGATGGCGTTGCCGTACTGGTCGGCCAGGATCTGCACCTCCAGGTGGCGAGCGTGCTGAGCCAGCTGCATGACGAAGATGGGCGAGCCGGGAACCTCGGCCTGAACCTACGGATCCGGGAACGTGAGAATAAGCATGCTAGCGTTAGCGGACGCAAGACACGCACAGTGATGGACTGTTGCAACAACACTGTCCATAGTTGATATTAGTTTGCAGTTTTCCCCCTTACGTCCAAGGGACAAACCGCAAACAGTATATTTATGTTATTTATGCTCATTTTACTGTTGGCTTCATCTCTTCTTCATATTTATATATTATGTTTGTTTTCTTAGTTTACTTCCCGCCTGTAGTTTCTTTGTTTTCTTTTGCACAAACAGACACAGCTCTCCACATTTGGTTTAACAGCTCACTAGCTTGTCTGATTGTCACAACGAATACATCTTTGAATATTAGACTCTGGAGTGTAGTGAAACCAACCTGTCTGAAGAGGTTGGGGAAGTCCTCCACGTTCTCCACCTTGCGGATACCTTTCCCTCCGCCGCCCGTCGACGCTTTGATGACCACGGGATACCCGATGGCCTCCGCCCCCTAGGAGGACCACGGACACACGTGGGCTTGGATAGAAAAGAATCGGCTAGCGGCTAAAATACAAATCACTTTAAAAAGGTGCTGAAGATTAACCTGGTGGAACCAGATGAATCTGCCAGCTCATGTTATATTTGCTCTGGCAGGAGCGTCTGGCCCCTTTCCCATTCAAACTTCCAGCCCACCTCCAGCCAACGATTTATCTAAAACGGCTTTGAATACGAGGACAAGGCATTTTCATAAATAACCAAGATGGCTGCCACTGATGTGGAACATCTGTTAAAAAAAAAAACAGCTTACAACAGCTACAGCTTTTGTTGATAAGAAAGATGTGTTTGTCGTACTTCAGACAGAATTCGCTGAAATTGACCCCACTGGTGACCAAAAAGATGGCCCACGGCGCTGCATCACACGTGTCATTGATCTGATTGGATGCAGGTCTATCCACTTGCGTCCAGAAGCTATTTTGGTTTACGACCCTTGGAAATTAAAATTGAGCTTTTCCAAATGGATACACATTTGCCAATTAGTCTGCCGATGTCAGGCTAGCTGTAGGTAAGAGTTAGGAGCTATAATTTCAGTGTAATTTGTTCAAAACGACCATCCATCAGCTATTAGTGAGTGAAATGCTCCGTGAGAATTTCCGTTTAGACCATTTCGATTTTAGACCAATCTTTGGACCTTTGGACCAATCGGAGCGTCTCTTCCCTAACCCTTACATACAACAGCTTCAATAACGATTTAAAGACACAGTAGCCTCGTTCTTTGTGCTTACCGCCAGGCCGTGGTCCACATCTTGCACGCAGCCTTGCCTATAGACCTCTGGAGGGACACTGATGATGTCCCCCTGACTCTGGTCCTCCTCGTCCCAGTCCACCGTCAGTCCTGGTGGCCCCACCACCACCCAAACACAGACTCACGGTCACAGCACAGAAACAAGCCACCGTGTTGGAGGTGTTGGTAGAGTGGACACTGATGTATGTTAAAGTGGACATGTTACTTATGTTAAAGTGAGAAATACGTAATTTACTACTAAAGGGAGGAGGGGTGAGTCTGTCCATGACTAGGTTTATTAGCTGACTTTGGGATGTACATTTATGTGCTTTTTGGGACATTTTCTGGACAACATATTTGGCAGGTGTTTGGTGGATAAAACCCCTCTGTGATATGTTATGGTTGTTTCATGTTTTTACATGAAAGGTTGAAGGTTATGTTTTAGGCCCTGTTTGTTTGTCTGTTAGCAAGATAACTCAAGAGGTTCTGTACGGAATTGGACAAATCTTGGTGGTTAGATTACTTTTGGGCTGAGGGACAGTTGATTTGATTTTGCCGCCGATCCGGATCCAGGGGACTTTTTTGTTGTGGCGGAGGCTCTACCGAGGACCCTCTAGTTAGATCCCTTTGTCCATCACTTATGGACGAACATTTAACCAACATTAAAACAATGCAGGTGCTGATGAAGAGAGTGAAGCGTCACCTGATCCGCTCCAGGGGAGGGTGGGGATGTCAGCGCTCTGGGCCACGATGGAGGACGCCACCTTGTCCCCTAGGGCCCACATGGCCTTACTGGACGGGCCTAAAACCACACAACCCATCCACACCGCAACCCTCAGCCAGCCGCTTCAAACCAACCTAGATAAATATGAACCAAATATCCTGCAATACATCATATTGCGTTTGTTTTTACCCAAGAAGGAAATCCCGGCCTTGTCCAACAGTTCTGGTAGTTTGGGGTTCTCCGAGGCGTGGCCCCAGCCGGCCCACACGGCCTGGGAACAGAAACACGCTGCTGGACTCTGAACTCCACACCTTTTCCGTCTATCCGACCACACTGATTACTGTGATTATAGATTAGGTCTCGGAGGACCGCTACCTGGACTGGGATTCTCTTGGCAATGTCCACGATCAACTCTACGTTGGCATAGTTGTTATTGTTGGGTCCCCCGGGTACAGGTACATAATGGTCCGCCATTTTTATGTACTCTGCAAAAGAAGAAGGAAGGAAGCGTCCTTATAAACACAATAAATAAACATGATGAAGTATGGCCCCGGAGCCTGTACTTACCCGCGTTAGCTTTCAAGTCTTCAGGCGCCACCATGACGACAAAGCGGATGGTCCTCTCGTTGCGGAACACCTCGTAGGACCAGCGACGGATGGAGCGCATGCACTTCACCGCCGCAATGCCGTTGTTAGCGATTAGCACCTGCGACAGGCCGACGGAGGAGCAAATGACGGGCAGTTTGTTTGGAGACAGAAAAAACTGTTTATTTATGAGGTAACAACGCTAAGGTAACAACGCTAAGGTAACAGCGCTAAAGTAACAACCCTGATGTAACAACGCTGAGGTAACAACGCTGAGGTAACAACGCTAAGGTAACAACCCTGATGTAACAACGCTGAGGTAACAACACTGAGGTAACAACGCTAAGGTAACAGCGCTAAGGTAACAACGCTGAGGTAACAACGCTAAGGTAACAACGCTGAGGTAACAGCGCTAAGGTAACAACCCTGATGTAACAACGCTGAGGTAACAACGCTGAGGTAACAACGCTGAGGTAACAACGCTGAGGTAACAACGCTGAGGTAACAACGCTAAGGTAACAACCCTGATGTAACAACGCTGAGGTAACAACGCTGAGGTAACAACGCTGAGGTAACAACGCTGAGGTAACAACGCTGAGGTAACAACGCTGAGGTAACAACGCTGAGGTAACAACGCTGAGGTAACAACGCTATGGTAACAACCCTGATGTAACAACGCTGATGTAACAACGCTGAGGTAACAACGCTGAGGTAACAACGCTAAGGTAACAACCCTGAGGTAACAACGCTATGGCAACAACGCTATGGTAACAACGCCGAGGTAACAGCGCTAAGGTAACAACCCTGATGTAACAACGCTGAGGTAACAACGCTGAGGTAACAACGCTATGGTAACAACGCTATGGTAACAACGCGAGGTAACAACGCCGAGGTAACAACGCCGATGGTAACAACGCCGAGGTAACAACGCTATGGTAACAACGCCGAGGTAACAACGCCATGGTAGCAACGCTGAGGTAACCACACCGAGGTAACAACCCTGATGTAACAACGCCGAGGTAACAACGTTAAGGTAACTCTGATGGAGCAACGCTGAGGTAACAGCGCTAAGGTAACACGCTAGGTACAACGCTGAGGTAACAGCGCTGAGATAACAACGCTAAGGTAACCACACTGAGGTAACAACGCGAGGGAAAAGAGCGATGGCTACTTTACTTTCTCGATGACGCGGTTGCCGCCGAAGCGGGTCACGAACTCGGCCGGAGACGCCACGGTGAAGTCCCGCTGGTGGTCCATTTTTCTGTGTTCCCGTCCTTTCTTCACCAGGTGAAGACCGGACATGCTGGGTCTGAAGCACACAGAGTTCCAACAACACAGTATTAGTATTATTAGTATGACGACGACCTGATTAACGGACACAAAGACATTCAGGACTAGTGCATCTTCATCTCCATGACCCGAGAGCAGGTTAAATAAGCTTCCAAACAACTTCCACAACTCACAATGTCCACAACTGAGCTTTGTGTGTCGAAATGGGTCGACAACAGACAGACTAACAAACAATCAAGCAGCAATGGAAAAGTTCAATCCAGTCCACTTCGAGGACAGGTCACCCAATTTCCTTATCTTTACACAGACTAGTCAAGAAGGAGAAATAGTTTGTGCTTGAAATATGTAGGACAATATATATATTTATATATGTCCAGCAGTGAAATAAAATTAGTTACTTGAATTAAATAGTTAAAAGTAGTTTTACTTTACCTGCTATGTATTGCATGTATTTCATTTCCAGAGATCCACATACGATTGCAGAATAAGCAACAGTCTAGACAATAAAGACTATTGGGCCAAGACCATGGTAGTCTTGGCCTTCAGAGAGTATTGGATTTGTCTGTCTAGAGGTAAACAATGCCATGACTACATGGGAGTTTAAACACAGCCGAAGAGACAGCCCACACTAATAACGTTGACATGTTGTAATTGTAGCTCAGAGCATCACACTTACAGTCAGCGTAAGCATTGTTCATGATCAGCTCCTGCACTTTAGACTCAAGTCTACCGCTGTACTCTTGAGATCACTCCCCTGTGATAACCTTCCCAGTCGGTGGCTGCACTCATTTCCTTCCCCTTAAGCATAACAACCGTTCTTGTTTAGATGATGTGAAGCGTGTTTATTCCTCATGTAGGCATATATGCAGCAAAAAGCTGCAGGGAAACACTTTGACGGTGAGCGTATAATTCGCCAGGTCTGAAGATCTGCTTCACATCCTTTTCCCCCCCAAATCGGAGCCAATAGCACCGAAATCTGTCCCCCAGCAACCATCTAACTACACACTCATGTTGTGTTGCTTCGGGCCTCGTATTACCAAATAACATGGAGACTATTCTCATCCACACTGCTTTGTGTTTTGCTCACCAAAAAAAAATCGACGTAGAAAGACAAACAAGCTAAATAAAGTAGAGGAACCGACCTTTTCAGGCACTGAAACCAGTTGATACCTCGCCCGTCACCGTAGCATAATGCTACGTGGGCACTACCGGTGCTGAATAAATAAGTGCAAGCATTTTGCTGCGATAACACGTCTGATCGGTCAGCCCCTATGCTCTTTAGGTTCCTGCTGCTCCTCTCCCTCAAACAGTGAGATACCGGTCACCGACAGACCCTTAAGGAGGCATGCATGCTGCCATGGCCAGCGCTGCCAGAGTCCCGTAAACAAACTAGCTAAGAACTATGAACTAGCTAAGGAAATAACTGTGACAAATTAACAGATGTGTGTGTGTGTGTGTGTGACAGTCCATAGTACCCACACTGAACAAACAGAACAGAAGTCAGACATATCAGTACTAAGGACTTGATTTGACCTTTAAAGGTCAATTTCTTATTACTAATAGGCCTATGTCACACTTCCTGCTTCCGGAACGTTAAAAATCACCGAGCAGTGCACTCCTACTTCCGGTACTTATCCCAGATATGTGACAAACTACGGCCGCCTCCTCTCCTCTCGGTTATTGTAGTGAACCGGCTGCTCAACGTCTAAACAGAGACAGCCCTACCTCAGTTTATACGATTTACCCAAAGACAAACTCCTCCGCAAGTCTTGGGTGAGGCTGATAAGGAGGATGAAGGTCCCTCGTTTCATGTTCTCAGGGGTAGCGCGTATGTCTGCAGTTTGCACTTTGACAAGGAGAGCATATACGTCTCAAAAAATAATGTCGGGTAAGTGTATGATTAAAAGCACTGGTCCTGACCCCCACACACACTCCATCTCTCATCCAGACAGAGGCTAATAATGTCTGGTATGTGTGTGATTAAAAGCACTGGTCCCAAGCTCCACACACACACTCCATCCACTCATCCAGATAGAGCCACACATTGTCTTGGGACACGCTGCTTCTGGGATTTTTAACAGGTACTTCCGGCTTTCAGCTGTGACCTGATATAGGCCTATTTGACCTTGACAGAGATTTATATTATTGTCTATATTATTGCCACATCAAAATGTTCACCTTAAACATGCAATACCAAGTTTGGAGGACAAAATTGCAGTAATTTAATTTCTATGAATGACCCACAAAGAAACCGACGAGTCGGTCCAACAAAACTTCCATTAGCCTAAAAAAAATAAAAATAGAATACAAAAACCGTACAAAGAAAAAATTAATAATACAATTTAGATTTTAATTGAAAAGTCACCTGACCCTGCCACAGGTCATTTGACTGTTGGACTCGGAACTCAATTTTGAAAGCCATGGGCAGCACTGGTTCTATTAATAGAGTTCCAGTGTGCGGCATGCAACAATAACACAGATCTGCATCTACATCCACACACACACACACACACACACACACACACACACACACACACACACACACACACACACACACACACACACACACCACACACACACACACACACACACACACACACACACACACACACACACACACACACACACACACACACACACACACACACACACACACACACACACACACACACAGCTTGTTGGGGTGGAAGTGGGGTGGAGGTGTGTGGTGTGTTGGGAATGGAGGTGCTTACTTCAACCCAGAGTTTGCGCCTTGTGCTGCTGAGGAGGGTGGCCGTGGCGTGGAGGGTGGCTGTGGCGTGGAGGGTGGCTGTGGCGTGGAGGGTGGCTGTGGCGTGGAGGGTGGCTGTGGCGTGGAGGGTGGCTGTGGCGTGGAGGTGGCGGTGGCGGTGGCGTTGGAGGTGGCGGCGGTGGAGGAAGAACCAGAGGGGGGTTTGGTGACCAGAGGCCCATTATCCTCATCGGAGGAGGAGTTGTCTTCGGAGGCTCCCAGGATGAATGACAGATTGGGTCGGGGACGTTTGGAGGTCATCGGGGGGCCGAGTGGCGTGCCGGAGGTCAGTGCCGATCGTCTGGTCGCCGCTGCTGGAAGTTCTGGAGAAGCAGCGGTCGCTGCACCCTTGACCTGAGGGCTGGTGTCCTCATGGTCGGCGGAGGCGGCGGCGGCGCTACATGTTGCTGCCGGGTGGAGGGGTTGTTGTTGTTGTGGTTGGGGAGTGTGGGGGGTCACATGATCCTCCGGCACCTCCGGCACCTTGGCGGCGTCTCCCCCGAGGGCTGAGGCTTGTCCTACGCCAGGCATTCCTACCTCGGCCTTGGTGTCCACCAGCCACCGTAGGAGGAACAATAGGAAGAGGCCTAGTGCCAGCAGCTCAGCGAGAGGGAGCATTTACAGGCGCCCTCTAGGGACTGCAAGGAAGGAAAACAAAGTCATGGATTACTGGACCACGGACAACAATAGCAAACGTGTGTTGAGGAACTCCATGCATAGCCTTTGACCAGGGATTATATAAGTTCTAAGCAAGGGACACACTTGGTAATCTGATAGAACGTATGAGTGCCGTGTAACAGGCTGCATTTTCTAAGTTACAGTTTATCTCTGGCAGCTGACAGGAGAGCCATGTAGGGTAAAGGTCAGCCCTTCAGTTCAGTCGAGGTGGACACGGCCCAGTCTGGACGGGTTAGACGTAGTAAAAATAAATATGTACAACATGGTTGTCATTCCAGTTTTAAAATAAAGTGACATCCGTACTGCAGTGAAACAAACAGGACATTTGTCCCAACCACCAGGATGACTAGTGGGTTGGGTGATATAAGCAAGTGTCCCTTTTATGTTGATGAGAAAAACGGTTGTGTATTAATATCACTGATAAGACGTCTGTGCTCGCCATAAAACTGATAGAACCCTAGAACCCTAGGGTTGATAGGACTCTGGGGTTGATAGGACCCTGGGGTTGATAGGACTCTGGGGTTGATAGGACTCTGGGGTTGATAGGACTCTGGGGTTGATAGGACTCTGGGGTTGATAGGACCCTAGGGTTGATAGGACCCTAGGGTTGATAGGACTCTGGGGTTGATAGGACTCTGGGGTTGATAGGACTCTAGGGTTGATAGTTTGACCTCTAGCACCAGTCAGTGCTGCAGGTCATGTCAACATTTACTTTGGCGGTGGGATTTTATAAGAGGAAATGTTGTGTATTTATACATACTATAAAAAGAAAAGGAGATTATTCGAGGATGTTAAAACAACAGCAAGCCGTCAGCAAGCACATGCGACATCAATAAACACAGTTCCGTTGTATAATCATAAAGGCACACGGGTATCAACAGAACTGCCGCTGGGGACAGGGGAGACAACTGTGGCAGCAATGACGCAATCCTGCAATAAGGTTAACACACGGATGACGTCATCTATACTTCAGTTCCTATGTGGTGTGCAAATGTCCATGTCGCAAATCGTGGAAGGAATCTTCTGAACGTCTGAAGGACCGTATGCATGTATGGAACTATTAGACATCACTGCATGTAGTTAGTGTACATAAGAGGGAATCTATTAATAGTTCAATATAACAGATTAATCAGATTCAAGCTCAACAACAACAACAACAACCTAGCTGTAGTTGTGCAAGCGGTAAACGACAGCAATAAACACAATAAAACACATTGGCTAAGTGCTCGTAACTTTGCACAGACACCGGACCTTGTAACAGCTTTAGACGTTTTATCTATTCAGTGGTCAACTCAAACACACACACACACACACACACACACATATACATATATATATACACACACACACACACACACCAAGCGAAACCTACCATGCAGACCACTAGCAGTCGGCCCATCGCCCTCACTAAACTCAGCTATGGTAAACATGTGGACGACAAGGAAGGAACCACCTCCAAAGGAGAAGAGTCACGTGGGCGGGGCCTGTGGACCGGCGTTCAAGGGTTTCCGTTAATTACACGATCGATCTCCTGACTTCTTTATTTACAATGGAATACTCCCGTAGGATGAATTATTGACAACAATGACAGTGGAAGTAAAAACTTCACATATTTATGATTCATATATTAATGTACACTTATATTTCTTCATAAATCCATGCTTATGCTTTTTTTTATTAACCTGCGGTCATATAGAAGGTAAAGTGTTTTATTCCACACTGTAAGCACCCTCCGTTGTTATTCTAATTCCCTTCAATTATTTATAATTTATCTTTTTGGACGCATTATATTCACTTTTTCCCTTTTGTTTATTTTGGTTCGACCAAGCCTTGAATGAATGAATGAATGAATGAATGAATGAATGAATGAATGAGGTGAATGAATTTCTGCTGTAACCGTAAAAAATAATACAAAAAATGTAAATAAGAAAAAGAAAATTATTAATGAATAAATAAAAAACATGAATCCAGTACCGAAAAGGACACTCAACTGAGAAAAAAGACAGAAAGCAGCAGGCGCTCTGAGTTATCTCCAAAGCTCAAAGATTTAAGTTTAGATCTTCCGACTTGTAAATACTTACTGAGTAAATGAACACAAAAGTACACAAAAGTGCGCACTTGATTAAAGCTGTAGGCTGCCATTCAATGCAACCAGACCGTAATTATATCTCTTAATTCGTCTCGCAAGACTGACTGTGAACACAAGTTACCACGAATGAATCATCCCACATGACTTGAACGCACCAAGAACCACGTGGGCGACCGCGTCACCAATCTCGCGGGAACAACCGAAACGCGCCAAAATAGGAACACGACACAACGAACCTGCTGCTGTCAACGCGGGGAGTCTCGGACAACAACGACAACAACAACAACACTACAGCAAAGTTGTTTCCGTTAACTCGCAAGAGCCAACATGGTTCTGCAGAATACTGGACGGTACCGAGGAGGAGGAGGAAGAGGAGCAGGAGGAAGAGGAGCAGGAGGAGCAGCAGGAGGAAGAGGAGCAGGAGGAGCAGGAGGAGGAGAGTATGACTACCAACAGTAAGTCATCTCTTGTATTAGTGTTCACTTAAACACGACAATAAAGATAATAATAGTGGTGGTGTAGTGTGTAAAGTACACGCGAATCAGTCCAATCAAATTAGATCGAAGGCGATATCGATATAAAGTTGTTTTTCGTTCAAAGCAATGGCGTCTCCTTGGCTGACCGACTGGTTGACTGGCTGGCTGTCTGTCAGACTGACTGGCTGTCTGTCAGTCAGACTAACTAACTGGCTGTCTGTCTGTCAGTCAGTCAGACTGACTGGCTGTCTGACTGACTGGCTGTCAGACTGACTTTATGGTTAGCGTTATAGCGTTAGCGTGAGGCATTTCATCATAACCTCACACATGTCACTACTAGACATACTCAGCACCTTAGCACCTCCATCAGGTGTAGAGGAGACCATAGTTCGGACACCCGAGGCCCGGACCTGATGGACCTCCCTCGGGTACCAAAGGGATGTAAAGGAGGGGTCAAAGGGCATGGGGGGGGGGGGGGGTAAGGAGCATATAGGGCATTACCCGTTTAATGGCTTGAGGAACACATTCGAACTTGGGTCTATTGTTGGTAAATAGAGGGTGCCTATGTCAACATACAAGATATTTTTATTGGCCATTTGTAACATTGGAATGCTTACTCCTCATTCCCTCCCTCAGTATACATCTCCAAACAATACCATACAAATAATATATACAATAAAAATAAACAAAAAAAGAGCAGCAAAGTGACCGATAAATGATATGCGTGTTGAATGTCGTCACCCAGATGGAAACAGGTCCGATCAGGAAGCAAGACCACGTTGTCTGCCTTGTTCCCCGTCTCTGTCTCTGTATAGATGCGGTCCCCACGGTAACCCAAATAGCATTGACCCAAACCAGCAGATGATGGAGTTAATAACAAAACACTTTCAATAAAAAGCACAGTCAAACATTTGGAGCATTTTGTTGTGGACATAAGCAAAGAAGATGGCCCATCATGTAGACCCAGGTATCCTGTGTGGGGTGACTTAGTGCTCAGGAGGTCGGCCCACACCTCATGTAAGCTCATGGTCGAGCGCAGTGCCCTGCTACTTGGATTGGCTCTCCGTTGATGAAAGTAGGGTGTGAGGATTGCAGCTTTCAAAAAGCAATGGAAAACCAATATACTTTAAGATGGTGTCTATGAGAAGGTTTGACTAACTTATCACACCAATTTAGGATAAAAGTGGGAAACTGGTCCATGGTCCTCCTATCATCTAGGATGACGAAGGGGGAGAGAGAATGAGACCATGTTGCCACCCTTACTAAAAAAATAAAGTGTGTGTGTGTGTGTGTGTGTGTGTGTGTGTGTGTGTGTGTGTGTGTGTGTGTGTGTGTGTGTGTGTGTGTGTGTGTGTGTGTGTGTGTGTGTGTGTGTGTGTGTGTGTGTGTGTGTGTGTGTGTGAGATGAATCATGATGTTTGTGTGTTATTCGTATGACAATGATGATAATTGTTGTCCTGTCAAATGGATTTTGGAGAAGAGATCAATACCTCGGTCACCAACGGTCAATGTCAACAACAACAACAACACCACCACCACCACCACGTCGTCCTCCGCCGACTTGTGTCATATAGAATAACGGAGACTCACCGATGCCGTCGTCGGCCTTTTTAGTCCATTTTTATTCAACACAATTCACCCAGAAAACAGAATTAAAAACACTGCGACGTAAAACAGAACGTAAAGCGCGGCGCCGTCCCGACAGCGCCGCACGGAACGGAACGGGCTGCAGATTAGCGCCCTCTGCTGGCCCTCAGCTGCCACTGAAATGCAGTGACGAGCATATAAATGATATCAAATATGATGATATAAATGATGTGAAATATACATTCGGAACAAACAAGGTACAAGTATGAGAGTTTTTAAAATAGCAGGAAAACATCCGCGTCACCACAGAGATACGTTTGTTCAAATCAAAGTTCAAAGATCCAATATTTTTCCCCAAACTCACCATATTCTTGTCAACATGTCCCCAGGTATCTCTCTGATATGTTTTTAAAATAGCTTTACTGCATCATTTAAAAAAATTATAATAATTAGATGCTTAAATCCTAACAATATCCCATTCAGTTCTTCATATGCAGCAGAGTTAAAAAAAACAACAACATAAGAAAATCAAATCAACGTGTTCCAGCTCCACCATATTATTGTTCACCATGTCCCCGATAACTGATGATTTAAACATTGTTTTACTGCAGCCGTTCTGTAACCCCCCTGTTCCTTCCCAGAGGAGTTAATGTCTGTTTCTTGAACCAGGGACGAGGGGTCTGCTGCCAAGCGGCTGGAGCGGAGTCAGTTCACGGACGAGATGGACTGCCGCTTTGGGTTCGACCGGATGAAGGAACCCGGGGAGAAGACCGGCTGGCTGGTCAATATGCACCCCGTACGTCCGCCCTCCGCCCACCCGCCTCTGGGCTCTGGCCCACTGGCTCTTGTGTCTATTGGCTTCACTATGTGCCATCGTAGCCCCTGTTTAATGTACTTATTGGGTCAAATCCAGGGAGCCAACTTATTGTACTTTTGGGGGCGGCAGTAGCTCAGTCTGTTGGGACTTGGCTTGGGAACCAAAAAGGTTGCCGGTTCAACTCCCGAAACTCTGTCACTGCCGAGGTGCCCTTGAGCAAGGCACCAGACCCAACCACTGCTCCACAGGCGCTGGATGTACAATAGCTGCCTAATACTGCCTAATACTAGGATGTGTTAAATGCAGATAAACAAATTTCATTTTGTGTGTACATGTATGTACTGGTTATGTATTATATATTATATTATTATATATGTGTGTATGTATATATTTGATTATGGCTTGTTAGGAATGAAATGCACTTCTGGTGACGAGTAGTTCTCTTATGTTGAATGGATTTATTGAAAATTGCTTTGGACAAAAGCGTCTGCTTAATGTCATTTAATGTGTAGATCACTGAGTTATCATCACCAATATGCATATGGCATGTCATGTATTGTTTCATACGTGATATATTAATTAAACTATACAGAAATGAAACAATACATTATTTTAACAGTAAACCGTTACAATGTCTATCCCAACTGTGTCTGTAATGTTTATCCATGTATTGTATTTTATTTTTATATTTACATTGCTACTACTCCATTGTGTATATAGTATAAAGGATCCTTTTCTGTATGTATTTATTTGAGTAGTTTTTATTTAAAATAAATGTATTTTCTTTTGAAAATGTATATTACTATTGTCCGTTACCGGCTGATGGGACACTTGGTGACATTAAATGACTTCCGTTACAGACGGAGATCCTGGACGATGACAAGCGTCTGGTCAGTGCTGTGGATTACTATTTCATCCAGGAAGACGGAAGTCGATTCAAGGTGAGTTCATTCTGTGCGTCCTCGTGGGGAAAAAATGCATTTAGCTTTCAAGCAATGAAGTTCACAATGTCTCGGTCGGGGCCGGTGATACATCGCCTAATGTCCTGCTTTAATCTTTTTCTTGTAGGCCGCCCTCCCCTTCAAGCCATATTTCTACATAGCCACTAAAAAGGTAAGTCAACGTCTCCTCATGGGCCTCTTTGCGAAGATATTACTGAAAGATATTAAGAACATTACGACCGATGATCTCTTCCTCCATCCAGAACTGTGAAAGAGAAGTCATCTCGTTTCTGTCCAAGAAGTACCAAGGCAAGATCGCCAAACTGGAAGTCGTATCCAAGGAGGACCTCGACCTGGTGGGAACACAAATGAGGATGATGATAATGATGACAGATTGGGTCCAGTCCAGGCCCACAATCTGGCACTAACCGTTAACAAACACATTAATTGGCGTGTATTGACCTGTCCCCCGCAGCCCAACCACCTGGTGGGACTGAAGAAAAACTACATCAAGCTGTACTTCAACACCGTCGATGACCTCACCAAGGTCCGACGGGAGATCTCTCCGGCCGTCCGCAAGAACCGAGAGCGAGAGCATTCCAACGATGCGTACACCACCATGCTGTCCAGGTTATTTTTATTATTATTACACATGGATAATCTTGAGTCTTGGTGTTGTGTGAGTGGTGTCTCCTCCGGTAACGTGGGATCTAACGTGGGATCTCTGCTCCTCAGCGCCTTGTCGGGGGGGAACGTCACCATGGAGGGTGATGACGGGAGGTACAAGAAGAACTCTGACCAGCTAGACAACGTCGTGGACATGAGGGAGTACGACGTCCCCTACCACGTCCGCTTGTCCATCGACCTGAAGATCCACGTGGTAAATCTTCCGACGTTTGTTTGGTTGTTGGTTTGATTGTTTCACTGGGAGACTTGGTGTGTGTTCTCTGGACGGGTCTTCTGATGGTTCTGTCTCCTCCTCAGGCTCACTGGTACGACGTTAGATACCGGGGAAGTGCGTACCCTCCTGAGATAGTCCGCAGGGATGACCTGGTGGAGCGACCGGTACGAACAATCTCATTTATTTGATTTCAGTGTTTAATCAACAATATGGACGGTGAACTGCAGCCGCTTTCTGGTTGGCTTCACGGGTCTTTCTTTCCGTTCCTTTGTAGGACCCGGTAGTTCTGGCGTTTGACATCGAGACCACCAAACTGCCTCTGAAGTTCCCCGACGCAGAGACGGACCAGATCATGATGATCTCCTACATGATCGATGGACAGGTGTGTGGTATTATCATTTCTCCGTCCTCGGGGGTTCTGTCAATGCGTCCCAAAGTACTAGTTTTCCTTACCAGTGTGTTTTTATTTCAAAGGGTTACCTCATCACAAACCGAGAGATTGTGTCCGAGGACATTGAGGATTTCGAGTTCACTCCCAAGCCGGAATACGAAGGACCGTTCACGGTGTTTAATGAGGCTGATGAGGTATGTTGATGAACCCCTTTGTCTTATTCCAGTGTTACACATAGTCTGGACATGTTTAAAGTGTTATTGCAGTGTAACACATAGTCTAGACATATTTAAAGTGTTATTGCTGTGTAACACATAGTCTGGACATGTTTAAAGTCGTATTCCAGTGTAACACAGTCTGTGTGTCTCCTCTCTTCCAGGCGGCCCTCATTCAGAGGTTCTTTGATCACGTTCTGGAGACCAAGCCCAACATCTTTGTGACGTACAACGGAGACTTCTTTGATTGGTGAGCTAAGCTCTCCACCACCAGCCTCCCCTCCACACTCGAGTCAAAGAGTGTTGTCCAACACTCCAACACCGTATTTCTGCACAGCGTAATTACTTGTGACATGGTAAGCAACACATGCCATATATCAGTATTGTTCCCCTCTCTCTGCAGGCCGTTTGTAGAGACCCGGGCAGAGCAGCACGGCCTCAGTATGTACAAAGAGATCGGCTTCCAGAAGGACAACCAGGGGGAGTACAAGTCCAGCCAGGCCATCCACATGGACAGTTACAGGTCGGCTCTCCTCCAACACACTGCCATATTACCGTGTATCTGTCTCTGTCTGTCTTGAACTGTGTTTCTGTGTGTCAGGTGGGTCAAGAGAGACAGCTACCTGCCGGTGGGGAGCCAAAACCTGAAGGCGGCCGCTAAAGCCAAGCTGAGCTACGACCCCGTGGAGCTGGACCCTGAGGAGATGTGCCGCATGGCCACCGAGGAGCCACAGGTACGCACACGCATCCACACACACATGCTCACATGCACAACATACGCATGCACACACACACACACACACACACACACACACACACACACACACACACACACACTCTTCCATCACAAGGAAGGACATTTACATGCACAGGGCACCTGGTCAGGCAGCGTAACCAGGTGGTCAGTTGAAAAAGCGCTTAATTCAACCATAACATTTAACAAGATCAACATTGAAGATGCTGAAAAACAGCACAGTGATTTTTGTGTTTACACAGCAGTTAGAAAACCTTGTTATGGTGGTAATCAGGTTGCAATTGTCCTTCCTTATAAACACCGTAAAAAATATCTATTTACATTTACATTGTCTATTGATCTATAGATTCAATGGAATGCTTACTCCCACAGTAGGTATTTCCTCCAACTAACACTATACTTATACTGTACAACGCTATAACCGATACAGAGGTTTTAACTTGACTGGTGTTTCGTTGTCTCTCCACAGACCTTAGCCACCTACTCTGTGTCGGACGCCGTGGCCACGTACTACCTCTACATGAAATACGTTCACCCCTTCATCTTTGCCCTGTGCACCATCATCCCCATGGAGCCCGACGAGGTTGGTCAGAGATTCACTCAACCTGTGGAAACGTTGTCTTAATGTCCAACCACTCGGTCTTCTTACTCAGCTTCATTATGCTGCCTGCTGTTCTATCGCTGTATTCTTATTTTATTAGTCCCCCAGTGGGGAAATTGACACTCTGCATTTTACCTATCCTAGTATTTTAGGAGCAGTGGGCAGCAATTTCTAAGCGCCCCGGGAGCAGCGTAGGGGGGTGCCTTGCAGTCACCTGGTGTTTCGGGGACTTGAACCGGCGACCTTGGAGCTCCACTAAGCTACTGCCTCTGGCAGCATTTGGCAGCGCCTGTAACCTGTGATGTGTGGCGCTGTTTGTCCGTCTCTCTGTGCAGGTGCTGCGTAAGGGCTCTGGGACCCTGTGTGAGGCCCTGCTCATGGTCCAGGCCTTCCATGCCAACATCGTGTTCCCCAACAAGCAGGAGCAGGTGTTCAACAAGATGACGGACGACGGCCACGTCCTGGACACCGAGACCTACGTCGGGGGCCACGTGGAGGCCCTGGAGTCCGGGGTGTTCCGCAGCGACATCCCCTGCCGCTTCAAAATGGTACGGTCCCACCACGGTGTGGTCACTGTTGGGGGGGAGGAGCCTCGGTGTGTGACCCCCATGTGTGTCACATGGTTTAGATGAGATGGTTTGGTCAGTAAAAACAAGAGTAAAAGTATAACGAAACAAAAAAGAGATGAAACATTTTTGATTTATAAAATAGTAAAAACTACAAAATATAAAGACGGAAAATATATCTATGTACACGACTTGAAGTAGCAATGTTGACGTAAATGCCAAACATAAATGTAAACCTTATGGACCGGTAGGCGTTCTCCCACCTCCAGTACAGGCCGTATAGATGGACCACCGTGTGGAGAAGAATGATTGATTTGGGTTTTTTGTGTGCCGGTAGAACCCGGCGGCATTCGACTTCCTGCACGAACAAGTGGAGAAGACTCTGCGTCACGCCATCGAGGAAGAGGAGAAGATCCCTCTGGACCAGGTCACCAACTTCGACGAGGTCGGCTACAGCTTTAGTATCTTTTATCGAATGTTTTGTATTATTTCATATTTCATTATTTCCATCCACTTCCATCTATGTTGTTATTATTATTTAATTCATATTATATATTTATATAATAATATATTTATTTTATTTTATCGTGTTATTCTTTCAATGTAAAGCACTTTTCCATGAACTGTTATTGTTCAATTTCTATTATGTTGCTCCTTGTTTAGTTGTATGCTTTACCACAGCAAGCCCATACAAACTAACAATGTGCTTCATGAATAAAGTGGAGTGTAATTGAACCCCGTGCTCCATGTCCAGATGTGTGAAGAAATCAAGGCCAAGCTGGTGTCCCTGAAGGAGGTGCCCAACAGGATCGAGTGCCCCCTCATCTACCATCTGGACGTAGCCGCCATGTACCCCAACATCATCCTCACCAACCGGCTGCAGGTGACAGAGCTCTCAGCGCACGTGTAACGCAACGTCAACTCTTTATAAATAAAGTTTCATTTGACGTGTGCTGCCTGCCGGAAGGGCAGGATGCTCACTTCTAGTCTAGCGGTGGCGGTGTTTGACTCCCCGGGTTTGAACCCCAGCGTCCTTGAGAAAAGATAACCCTAACCTCCTTATTTGCTGTTTTAATGACATGGGTCTCTACAGAGTCGCTTCGGATGAAAGCCTCTGCTAAATGACCCTTCAATGATGTACGTGTGAACCCCCTTCACAGCCTTACGCGATGGTGGACGAAGCCATCTGCGCCGCCTGTGACTTCAACAAGCCTGGGGCCAACTGCCAGAGGAAGATGTCATGGCAGTGGAGAGGAGAGATCAGTAAGAAGCACCTCCATCATGTCTCAAAGTTACCTGGTCTCTGAACGGTGTAATAAAAGGGAAGGAAATGGGATGATGCCAATCAGTATTCGTACAAGACTCTACAATTAGATTACATAAACTAGACAAATAAATAAAAATAAACTACAGTTGCAAACTTAAATTACAGTACTACAAACACTACACTACAAACTAAAGTACTTGGGATGCTGTTGGATAAAAGCCAATTTACAAAAAGTCTTTGAGAGGGTAGAGGGTCCTCTACAGAGGGTCCTCTACTGCTTCATACGCCTCCAATTTTCAGGCCATTGTCACAATCACGTAAGTAGTACTCTATATATTCGTTTTTTTGTTTCTAGGGAGAAGAACATGGTGAGTTTAGGTACCGTGTATATGTATAGTTAGTTAGGCCTTTCAATTCCCAAAGGAACATAGGCCGTCGACGAAGCTCCTCCATCCTCTTCGGTCTTGTGCCCTCCGCTCCAGATCTTGCCAGGACAGCCCTTCTTTCTTCATCTCCTGTTCTGTGGTTCTTCTCCAGGTGGTTTTTGGTCTGCCTCTATATATATATATATGTATATCTCTCCTCTCTCCCCAGTGCCTGCCAGCCGTAGTGAGTTTCACCGCATCCAGCAGCAGCTGGAGTCTGAGAAGTTCCCTCCGTTCTTCCCCAACGGACCCCCGCGGGCCTTCCACTCGCTGAACCGCGAGGACCAGGCCAAGCACGAGAAGAAACGCCTCGCAGGTGAGCCAGGCCCCCTCTCTGGACGGGCGTGGAGTTAATCCAATAGAACTATCCGTTATATAATTACTATTAGATATGATATGGAGGTGTATGACAGAATGTAGAGTAGGATGTTGGGTGGGTGGTCGTAGTGCCAAATGGGCAACATACTGGTGAAACTAGAAGGCATACCTTCACCACACCAACAAGTCCGCTGGATCCGGTTTCGGATCGGGATCCGCACCAAAATCGAATCAACTGTTCCTTGGTCCATACGTTATCCAACCCCCGAGTTTTGTCCAATTCCGTACATAACTTTTTGAGTGATTTTGCTAACAGTCAGTCAGACAGAACTACAGGGGTAAAACATAACCTCCTATTCTTGGAAGCCTCATCTTCTCCCTATGTGGTATCTCTTCCGTGTACGGTATATATTCTACCCCTGTGATAAGAAGGGTGTTGAGCTCTCTGTAACCTCCGTGTATCAGACTACTGTAAGAAGGCCTACCGGAAGGTGCATCACACGCGGCTGGAGGAGAGGGTGACCACCGTCTGCCAGAGGGAGAACCCCTTCTACGTGGACACGGTCCGCGCCTTCAGGGACCGACGCTACGAGTTCAAGGGTCTCCACAAGGTGAGCGCTTCAGCTGATCCACTTCTTTCCTTGCATAGAAGATAAAGTTTTCGTATTGCCTAGCCGATAGCAAAATAATATCAATGAATCATTTATAACTAGAAGGCACTCTGTAGAGGGCATACCACCGCCACACCAAAATGTCCCCAGGATCTGGATTTGGATCTGCGCCAAAATATAAAAACCTCCTTGGCCCATAAGTAATCTAACCACCAAGTTTTGTCAAATTCCGTACATAACTTTTTGAGTTATCTTGCAGACGGACGGACGGACAAACAAACAGGGGCGATAACCTCCTCCCATCGATCGAGAGATAAACCAAGAGATAAAACATAGACGTATTAATAGCTTGTTTACCAATGTAAAGGTGTTTGCACACTTGACATTTACAAAATACGAAATACTTGGTCGACAACCAACGACCACCTAATAGCAAACCTTTAAGCTACTACCAGGAAGCAACACATAGTCCAAGGCATTGAATTCCCATCCAATAATCAAGAGGGAGATGGCGGATCTTCTGCCACAATAGCTCAAAAGATACTACTTGAATACCAATAAGCCCCAGCTGGCGTCTTGCCCATCTCAAACAGCGCTGCTTGTGTCCTTTTCCAGGGTCTGTTGCCATCGTCTGCTCACTGCAAGAGAAAAGCATGCAGGACCACACACACGCCTTCACATAACTTTACTAATAGTCACTCAGCTCTGGCAACTGAGTCTGATGCTCTCTTACAGCCAAGATTCAAGGTTCTTTATGAGTGTCTAACCAGTCCAATGGAATGCTTACTCCCCTCCCATTCGCTCCTGCATTCTGAACTTCTGCAAGTATACTATACTACACTATACAATGCAATACTATAAAGTAAACACTACATACTATATCCTATATATTATACTTTAAATTGTAAACAACATTATACACAATGGAAAACCATTAACAAAGTGTAATGGATGATATATACTGTACATAGAGTGGATGGTGCAAAAAGTGACCATAGTGCAGCTCCTAAGTGAGTGGTAGCAGTGCAGTACAGTGCACTGCAGACCAGTACAGGCCAGTACAGACCAGAACAGACCAGAACAGACCAGAACAGACCAGAACAGAACAGTGCAGTAATGAGTCCAGAACTATGCCTCCTTCCCTATCACAACCTATTCTCATTTGGGTTTTGATTTTATACTTTACGACACATATCTCGTCCTCTTGCCCCCCCTTGTGGCTAGAAAACGAATCACACCTGTATTAACGGCTACGGTTTGTTTGTTTTGTGTCACGTTGCCCCAGGTGTGGAAGAAGAAGCTGTCCTCGGCGCTGGACAACGGGGACGCGGCCGAGGCCAAGCGCTGCAAGAACATGGAGATCCTGTACGACTCTCTGCAGCTGGCCCACAAGTGTATCCTCAACTCCTTCTACGGCTACGTCATGCGGAAGGGGTACGAGATGCTCCTCTCCCTTAGAACCCCCCAGAAACCCCTTCACCGGGACAGAGCTACATGCAGGGACATGTGGAGTGTTGGGATTCATATTCCAATACTTTATTGATCCAGAGGGAAGCTCTTATGGTCACAATCGCTCTGCTCAAGATGGCAAAATAATAATACAAAAATTGAGAGAATAGAAATACAGTACAAAATATTAACACAACAATCCATTAGGGCAGTACAAATGTGAAATATGATAATGCATATATCCAGGCAAAAATGAACAGCAAATATCTGTAATGTAACCAAAGGGGTTTTACAGTTAAGAAAGCGTTGAGTTCTGAAGGCCACAGGAACGTTGAGTACTCAGAGGCTGACGTGTGTGTGTCCCTCAGGGCCCGCTGGTACTCCATGGAGATGGCTGGCATCGTGTGTTTCACCGGAGCCAACATCATCACACAGGCCAGGGAGCTCATTGAGCAGATAGGGTGAGTAGTACCACCACCGTCTGATGCTGGACTCTCTCTCTCTCTCTCTCTGCTCTCTGCTCTCTGCTCTCTGCTCTCTGCTCTCTTCTCTCTCTCTCTCATTTATTTTTATATATATATAAAATAATGAAAATATATATAATGAAAATATCATTTGTGTGGTGCTGGCCGGTATCCTTCAGGTGGGGCACACTGTGTCAATCTTAAACGTACAGCAAATTCAGGTTTTTTTGTTTTGTGTAACGAGCAGACGGCCCCTGGAGCTGGACACGGACGGCATCTGGTGTGTGCTGCCCAACACCTTCCCCGAGAACTTTGTGGTGAAGACTACCGACGAGAAGAAGCCCAAGGTGACCATCTCCTACCCGGGGGCCATGCTCAACATCCTGGTGAAGGAGGGCTTCACCAACGACCAGTACCAGGAGCTGACGGACCCCGCCTCCCTCACCTACGTCACGCGCTCCGAGAACAGCATCTTCTTCGAGGTGGACGGGCCGTACCTGGCCATGATCCTGCCCGCCTCCAAGGAGGAGGGCAAGAAGCTGAAGAAAAGGTACCAGACAATGTGGAATATTGGATACTTCTGTGTGCCTCGTTGAATTCATAATGGGAATCTATATGGTCATTTTAGCAGATGCTTTTATTAATTTATTTATGTCATTAAGGAGCTGGTACCTACTTGTTTTTCACAGTATATTTCTATATATACTGTATTTCTAATGTGTGTGTGTATATACATCTATATATTCAGAATTTGTGCTTTGTATTCCGTACAGTAATTAGTAAATATTTTTGTATCTTTTATTTCTGCCACATTTAACTTCCAGTTCACCACAGCAAATTATTTGTGTGAAACCGCTTCCATGGCAGTCCAACTCTTTGTTTTAAAGCTCTTCACTAGGTTATAACATCACTGATCTTAATGTGTTCAGGTCCAACTCTTTGTTATAAAGCTCTTCACTAGGTTATAGCATCACTGATCTTAATGTGTTCAGGTCCAACTCTTTGTCATAAGGCTCTTCACTAGGTTATAACACCAATGATGTGGATGTGTTCAGGTACGCGGTGTTCAACGAGGACGGCTCCCTGGCCGAGCTGAAGGGCTTTGAGGTGAAGAGGCGAGGGGAGCTCCAGCTCATCAAGATCTTCCAGTCCTCTGTGTTCGAGGCCTTCCTCAAGGGCACCAACCTGGACGAGGTTTACGCCTCCGTGGCCAAGGTGGCAGACTACTGGCTGGACGTGCTCTACAGCAAGGTACCGCTGCCGCCAGGAAACATGACCTTCAGTGTCAACGGTGGAACCAGAATCATTATTTTGTTATTTCCCTTTTAACCTTTTAACTTCCCTTTTTAACCCACAAAAAGGGAATCAAGAACTGATTACATTGCAGATGGATACATATCTCATGAGACACCATTTCATAAACTGTGTTGTTTCTATTGATTGCAGCAGTTAAGTCTTTATTTACCACAATAACATCTCACCAAACCCAAACTTCTTCATGTACAGTTTCAATAATTAAGCATATAATGTCTACCGCAAGTCTCTATATTTGTTCATGCATTCATTTTTAAATATTACCTTATCTTCTCTCATGCAATCTTATTTTTTCTCATGTCATCTCATCTTCTCTATCTCATGTCATCTTACCTTCTCTCATGTCATCTTACCTTCTCTCATGTCATCTTACCTTCTCTCATGTCATCTTACCTTCTCTCATGTCATCTTACCTTCTCTCATGTCATCTTACCTTCTCTTATGTCATCTTACCTTCTCTCATGTCATCTTACCTTCTCTGATGTCATCTTACCTTCTCTGATGTCAACTTACCTTCTCTCATGTCATCTTACCTTCTCTCATGTCATCTTACCTTATCTCATGTCATCTTACCTTCTCTGATGTCATCTTACCTTCTCTGATGTCATCTTACCTTCTCTCATGTCATCTTACCTTCTCTCATGTCATCTTACCTTCTCTCATGTCATCTTACCTTCTCTCATGCCATCTTACCTTATCTCATCTCATCTCATCTCATGTCACCATGTCTCTTGTCAGGCGGCCAACATGCCGGACGCCGAGCTGTTTGAGCTGATCTCTGAGAACCGCTCCATGTCCCGGCGTCTGGAGGACTACGGCGAGCAGAAGTCCCTGTCCATCAGCACCGCCCGCCGCCTGGCAGAGTTCCTGGGGGACCAGATGGTGAAGGACGCCGGGCTGAGCTGCCGCTACGTCATCTCCAGGAAGCCGGAGGGAGCCCCGGTCACCGAGAGGTAAGGGGGTCAAGGGTCAACGCTAGGGGGTTTGTTTATTGTTGTATTTTTTTTTAGGCGTTGTATTCATAGTTATAGTCTTGATATTTAACCCTTTGTGTGACATTGAAACGACTATAACCTGGTGGCCCTGTTGCCATGTAAACATGATGACGAGTATACAACATCAGTAACCTGGTTACTCCACCTAAACGGGTTTCCCTCCACATGTTAACATACTCTGTGTCTTGTATCTCCTGTGTCCACCTGAGCCATCCCCTTGAGTGTCTTGTATCTCCCATGTGTCCACCAGAGCCATCCACCCTCACTGTCTTGTATCTCCCATGTGTCCACCAGAGCCATCCACCCTCACTGTCTTGTATCTCCCATGTGTCCACCAGAGCCATCCACCCTCACTGTCTTGTATCTCCCATGTGTCCACCAGAGCCATCCACCCTCACTGTCTTGTATCTCCCATGTGTCCACCAGAGCCATCCACCCTCACTGTCTTGTATCTCCCATGTGTCCACCAGAGCCATCCACCCTCACTGTCTTGTATCTCCCATGTGTCCACCAGAGCCATCCACCCTCACTGTCTTGTATCTCCTATGTGTCCATCAGAGCCATTCCCCTGACTGTCTTGTATCTCCTATGTGTCCACCAGAGCCATCCCCCTGACTGTCTTGTATCTCCTATGTGTCCACCAGAGCCATCCCCCTGACTGTCTTGTATCTCCTATGTGTCCACCAGAGCCATCCCCCTGGCCATCTTCCAGGCGGAGCCCAGCGTCAAGAAGCACTTCTTGAGGAAGTGGCTGAAGATGCCCAGCCTCCACGAGTTGGACATACGCACCGTAAGCCTCCAGCCACACCTGAACTGATCCCCACTGTTGGCCTCTTTAGCTCTGCCATCGAAGATGGACTGGAGGTTATGTCTTTGCCCCCATTTGTGATGATTAGTTGATGATTGGTCTCGAACAAAACTTGGTGGTTAGATTACTTATGGGCCAAGGAACAGTGGATTCAATTTTGGGTGCAGATCCGGATCCGAATCCGGATCCAGGGGACTTTTTGGTGTGGCGGCGGTATGCTCTCTACTGAGGGCCCTCCAGTCTTTTTGCTGTTGCATTTAATATTTTATTTTGCCAAGTCTCTGAGTATTTTAAAAAGGGCTATATAAATGTGTTTTTCTTTAAATTTATATATGTTTGTTTTTATTTATTCTCCATGGAATTTAGTTGATTTTGTACAGTAGTTCTGTCTGAACTAAATGATCAACTTAAACACAATCAAGTAGTTTCAACAGGGATTCATTGCTGCTTTATTTTGTCCAGATCCTTGACTGGAACTACTACATCGAGAGGCTGGGCAGCGCCATTCAGAAGATCATCACCATCCCAGCAGCTCTGCAACAGGTACCCTCACACCAGCGTGGGTTCTCAGTGTGAAGAACTAGGTCGTTATGTTGTGTTTGACAGGTAAAGGAACCCCGTGTTTATGTTGGGTTCTCCAGGTGAAGAACCATGTTGTTGTTTATGTTGGGTTCTCCAGGTGAAGAACCATGTTGTTGTTTATGTTGGGTTCTCCAGGTGAAGAACCATGTTGTTGTTTATCTTGTGTTCTCCAGGTGAAGAACCATGTTGTTGTTTATGTTGGGTTCTCCAGGTGAAGAACCATGTTGTTGTTTATGTTGGGTTCTCCAGGTGAAGAACCATGTTGTTGTTTATCTTGTTCTCCAGGTGAAGAACCATGTTGTTGTTTATGTTGGGTTCTCCAGGTGAAGAACCATGTTGTTGTTTATCTTGTGTTCTCCAGGTGAAGAACCATGTTGTTAATCTTGTGTTCCCCAGGTGAAGAACCATGTTGTTGTTTATGTTGGGTTCTCCAGGTGAAGAACCATGTTGTTGTTTATCTTGTGTTCTCCAGGTGAAGAACCATGTTGTTGTTTATCTTGTGTTCTCCAGGTGAAGAACCATGTTGTTAATCTTGTGTTCCCCAGGTGAAGAACCCGGTCCCCCGGGTCCGCCACCCAGACTGGCTCCACAAGAAGCTCCTGGAGAAGAACGACATCTACAAGCAGAAGAAGATCAGCGAGCTGTTCTCCAGCGAGGGCAAGAGACAGGTGGGTCACCTAGCAACCGTCACCTAGCAACAGTCAGCGGTGACACATGCACGACACACGGCAAAAACAATCACCGTAGAAATAGTCAATATAAAACAAATGTTTTATAAATGTATAATACATGGATTTAAAATCATATATATAACTGTAGGAGCTTGTGAACACCTGTCTGTCTCTCTGTCCGTCCCACCACCTCTCCCTCTCAGGTGGCCCACCAGCCCCTGGAGGCCGGCCAGGCGGCAGACATGGAGGACTTCGGCCGACCGCCCCGACCGCTGCAGCCCGCCGTGCCCATCACCACCAAGCGGAAGCGGGTGTCCCAGGGGGAGGACAGCCAGGTGGAGTCTCAGGACGTGGAGCTCACCCAGTCCTGGAGGGAGATCCTGGGGGCCCCGCCCCCACAGGGCACCACCCAGGTGAGCCCGATCAGCTCCTCAATGCCACACCCTCTGTTGGGGTAATAACTCTGGATGAAGCCGTTTCATTCAGACAGAAAAACATAGTATTATTATGTTGTAGTATTAGTATAATATGCTGTAAGATTCGATGACGTCATGTATGATGTAACGTCCTGTATAATAGTTTCTGTAGTTTCTGTCTACCTCAACTGTGGATAATGTGTTTATTTATATTTATGTCTATTACTCTGCTGTAAGTTCTGCTGTGACAACTACATTCCCCGTCTGGGATTACTAAATATTATAATTATTATTATGCTACTATACTTCTTATGTTATCAAGAAAAAACACAGTCTACCTAAAGGTATACATGAGCAAGATGCCCTACCTGCTCATTAGTGACATTCTCTCTGTCTTTCCTTCTCTCTCTCTGTCTCTCTCCCTCCGTCTCCCTCTGTCTCTCTCTCTGTCTCTCTCCCTCTCTCTCTCCCCCTCTCCCTCCCCCTCTCTCTCCGTCTGTGCAGGAGGAACGTCTGGTGTGGCTACGCTACCACAAGAAGAAGTGGGAGCTGCAGCTGAGGCAGAGGAAGGAGAGGAAGAAGAGGAGGAGGCTGGTGGACGGGGAGGCCCAGCCCGTGGGAGGAGGGCTGATCCGGGCAGGGCCCACCTCCGGCCTGGGGGGCTTCCTGCGCCGGACCGCCCGCAGCATCCTGGACATGCCCTGGCAGATCGTACAGGTGGAGGACTCTTTAAAACCTCTTACGCCGTCCGGTTAGACGGGCTCTCTCGCATCTCTTTTATTTACTTTATGTAGACCTATACCTTTTATTTATTTATTATTATTATTATTATTTTTTATATATATTTGATTTCTAATTTATGATTTGTCCTGTACTTTCTACTGTGACACCCACATTTACCACTATACATATAATAATCCATTTAACCATCTTGTTTCCCCCTTGCCTCCTCCTCCTCCTAGATCGTGGAGAGCAGCCCCCCCGGTCTGTACAAGCTGTGGGCGGTGATAGGGAACGACCTCCACTGCATGAAGCTCCACATCCCCCGGGTCTTCTACGTCAACCAGAAGGTCCCCAAGCAGGAGGAGGGGCCCGCCTACCGCAAGGTGTGTGTGTGTGTGTGTGTGTGTGTGTGTGTGTGTGTGTGTGGTCATCGTGTCGAGACCAGTCCGCCCAATCACAGCTGTAGTGCAAACCGATTGGCCCAAACGGTTTAGGGAGTCTTCTTCTTCAGGCTTCAGGCTACAGAGAGACTGTAGATGGAGGCTGTAGACCAGGGATATTCAACTGGCGGCCCGCGGGCCAAATCCGGCCCGCGGGGAGCTTTCTCGTGGCCCCTGGAACACACTCCATATTGTGTAAATGTAAAAAAAATAAAAAATAAAAATATTTTTTTTTTTTTTTTTAATCATTTAAATAAATGTCAATATATGTTCGCTATTATGTTATCCGAATTAAATGAGTCGAAATTATTTCTCCCTCAATAGTTCTTAAAAGGCAATCTTGCATTGGACTGATCAGCGTGTAATTATCGCGACATCGTGTCAATCTCGTTACTCTCAATACTGATCCAAAATGAGCGGAGAGAAACGGCGGAAAATTGACGGTGAAAACCGACACTTCAACCCCAAATGGACTGATGATTTTGTATTTATTTTACCATCGCACGCCAATCCTAGACCTTTATGTTTAATATGTCAAATAACTGTTTCAGTCTGCAAGGTTATATGTGCTAATGTGAGGCGCCACTATGAGACCAAGCATGCTGCTAACTTCAATGCTGCTTACCCGCCTGGTAGCACAGCTAGACGTGGTAAAATAGAAATACTTAAATCTTCTTACACTGCATCAACCACTATTCTTACAACTGCTTATACAGCCCAGGAAAAGGCCACTGCTGCTTCTCTACGAGTGATCGCTTTAGCCAAAAAGAGAAAGACATTCACTGACGCTGAAGTTGTGAAGGAGTGTACTCTGACACATCGGGAAGTCGAAGAGTAGAGGTACTGTTTGAGGACTGTTTTTCAGCATTAATTGCCGATCTCAAATCTACAGAGTACATCGCTGTCGATGAATCGACTGATGCAACAGATACGGCACAGCTCTCGCTGTTTGTGAGGTACTTCGATGGTGATGTTTTTAAAGAGGAGTTGTTATGCCTTTTACCACTGATAACCAGCACTACAGGTGAAGTGATTTTCGCTGCAGTTTGGAGTTTTTTTGAAGAGAAGGGTTTGGATCTAGGTAAGATCAACCTTCTCGTTACCGATGGCTGCCCGTCCATGATTGGGAAAGAAAGGGGCTTTGCATCTCGCTTATGTGCAGAGCATCCCACAGTGAACACACTGCATTGCATCATACATCAATCAGTTCTGTGTGCGAAATTGTCAGGGGAGTTGAAAGAAGCAATGGAGACTGTCATAAAAATTGTGAATCATATTCGCTCGACGTCAGGTCTGCAGCACCGACTACTACTACTACTACAATAATAATAATAACAATAATCATTATTATTATTGCATGGTTGGTTGTACAATAACAATGGCATTTGTTCATTTTCGTTGTCACAGTCTTGTGGCCCTCGCCTTCAAGACATTTTACAATTGTGGCCCCCTTCCTAATCTAGTTGAATACCCCTGCTGTAGACCATCAGTAGTTCTATGTTTAACTCTCCCACCGCTCTGTCTTGTTCCTTCTGAAGCTTCATTTGTATGCCTTTAAATATCTTTTAATGTGACTTTTATTGGTATGTTATTGTATGTATGTATGTATTTTATTTTTTTTACTCTATTTCTTTTACTTAATTAAAAAAATATATATATATATATATAAATAAAATATATATATAAATATAATAAATTATTGCGAACAAAGTAATCACAGTACACACAAATAGTAGTACACTACCAACGGTGATACTAATTTGAATGGTCATTACAGGAAAACGAATGTCTAATTGTCGTTATTATTCTGAACTCTTGGGTTTCCGCTGCGGCAGGTCAACAGGTTGTTGCCTCGCTCCAACATAGCGTACTTCCTGTACGAGTACTCGGTGCCCGAGGACATGTACCAGGAGCACATCAACGAGATCAACGCGGACCTCTCGGCTCCGGACGTGGAGGGGGTCTACGAGACCCAGGTACGGGGGGGGGAGGGTCTACGAGACCCAGGTACAGGGGGGAGGGTCTACAGGGGGGAGGGTCTACGAGACCCAGGTACGGGGGGGAGGGTCTACGAGACCGGTACAGGGGGGAGGGTCTACGAGACCCAGGTACGGGGGGGGGGGGGGGTCTACGGGGGGAGGGTCTACGAGACCCAGGTACGGGGGGGTTTAAGGGGGGGAGGGTCTACAGGGGGAGGGTCTACGAGACCCAGGTACGGGGGGGAGGGTCTACGAGACCCAGGTACGGGGGGAGGGTCTACGAGACACAGGTACGGGGGGGAGGGTCTACGAGACCCAGGTACGGGGGGGGAGGGTCTACGAGATCCAGGTACGGGGGGGTTTAAGGGGGGGAGGGTCTACGAGACCCAGGTACGGGGGGGAGGGTCTACGGGGGAGGTCTACGAGACCCAGGTACGGGGGGGAGGGTCTACGGACCAGGTACGGGGGTCTAAGGGGGGGAGGGTCTACGAGACCCAGGTACGGGGGGGAGGGTCTACGAGACCCAGGTACGGGGGGGTCTAAGGGGGGGAGGGTCTACGAGACCCAGGTACGGGGGCGAGGGTCTACGAGACCCAGGTACGGGGGGGAGGGTCTACAGGGGGGAGGGTCTACGGGGGGAGGGTCTACGAGACACAGGTACGGGGGGGGTCTAAGGGGGGGAGGGTCTGGTTGGTCCTCCTCAGAACCCCTCGGTGGTAACACTGAAGCATACGACGATGAGGATCATACTTTCATTACCTTTACTTACATGAGGATGGAGGATATGTCTGTTTATCTGTTTGCAAGATAAAAATGATGTACGGAATTGGACAAAACTTGTGGTGGTGGCATTGTGTACATATCGTGTGCGCTTCTTGTTCCAAGAACCCTGATGTTCTAAAGATTGTGTGTGTGTGTGTGTGTGTGCGTGTGCGTGTCCGTGTCCGTGTCCCAGGTGCCCCTGTTGTTCCGGGCACTGGTCCAGCTGGGCTGCATGTGCATGGTCAACAAGCAGGCGCTGAGGGACCTGGGGGGGCGGGAGGCCGACACCTTCCAGCTGGAGAACCTGGAGATGAAGTCGCTGGCCCAGTTCAGCTACCTGGAGCCAGGTAAGACCTCCGCCTCCTCCGGCGGAGTCTGTCGTTTATCCGTCTGATTCATGGGTCCTTTCTAATTAAGTCAACTGCGTTGATGTTGGAGACCGTGATTCTTCACAAACACGCAGACAAAGCAGTTCTCTCTTATTATATATTATATCTAACCCTTTATCATACATTCAACATTGGAGTAATGTGAATTGACCCCTGGATCCCCTCCTCCAGGGAGCATCCGCCACATCTACCTGTACCACCACAGCCAGGGACACAAGGCCCTGTTCGGCCTCTTCATCCCCTCCCAGCGCAAGGCCAGCGTCTTCATCCTGGACACGGTACCAATTCTCTCTCTCTCTGCTCTCTCTCTCTCTCTCTCTCTCTCTCTCTCTCTCTCTGCTCTCTCTCTCTCCTCTCTCTCTCTCTCTCTCTCTCTCTCTCTCTCTCTCTCTCTCTCTCTCTCTCTCTCTCTCTCTCTCTCTCTCTCTCTCTCTCTCTCTCTCTCTCTCTCTCTCTCTCTCTCTCTCTCTCTCTCTCTCTCTCTCTCTCTCTCTCTCTCTCTCTCTCTCTCTCTCTCTCTCTCTCTCTCTCTCTCTCTCTCTCTCTCTCATTTTTATATATATATTGCATATGGAGTCCTGTGTATGTGTATATACGAACAGACTGCCTAGTGATTGGTAGCCACACACAAACTACCCATCATGTATAGGCACTGACACATTGATATTTCAGGCAGAAATTGAAGAGGATTTTGAAAGTTGGGGTCACGGGCCACAATCAATGGGTGTGTCTAATGGACCCCCCCCCCCTCCCGTAGGTTCGCAGCAACCAGATGCCCAACCTGAGCACGGTGTACGGGGCTGAGCGCACGGCGCTGCTGGAGAAGACCACCGAGGACCTCCTGCCCCCCGAGAAGCACACCTTCGAGGTCCGGGCGGAGAGCGACGTGAAGGCCATCTACCGGGCACTGCAGCGCATCCTGCTCAACTACAAGGTAAACAATGACCACATCCTGCTCAACTACAAGGTAAACAATGACCACATCCTGCTCAACTACAAGGTAAACAATGACCACATCCTGCTCAACTACAAGGTAAACAATGACCACATCCTGCTCAACTACAAGGTAAACAATGACCACATCCTGCTCAACTACAAGGTAAACAATGACTACATCCTGCTCAACTACAAGGTAAACAATGACCACATCCTGCTCAACTACAAGGTAAACAATGACCACATCCTGCTCAGCTGTAAGGTAGTGAGGTGATTCCTTTAGGACAATCTAATAAGGTTATTCTGGATGTGACCTGGCTGAAGTTCAACCAATCAGAAAGCAGAACTCTGTGTTTCCATCTACTGGGAGTGGTGTTGTGTGTGTGTGTGTGTGTTGTTACCATGTGAACGGATATCTAACGTTCGTCCGGTACCTCTTGTAAACTGGACATTTGACCTGGGCCTCTGCCTGCGTGCAGGAGGAGCGCCGCGGGCCGACCCTGATCGCGGTGCAGTCCAACTGGGAGCTGCGGCGCCTGGCCTCGGGGATGGGCATCCTGGAGGAGTTCCCGGTGGTGCCGGTTCACGTGGTGGACGAGATCAGCTACAACGTGCTGGACTGGCAGCGCCATGGCGCCCGCCGCATGATCCGACACTACCTCAACCTGGACAGCTGTCTGTCGCAGGCCTTCGACATGGCCCGGTAAGGGAGGGAGAGGGAGATTCCCAGATGCCACACCCCTTTCCAGGTCCATGGAGGCCCATAGCGTGACTTAATGACTAATGACACATGTGGGTCCTGAGGCTAGAACCACTGCTGTAGGCCATTTGCTGGTCACGGTTCCGCGTGACTTAGCCTCTCTCTTCTGCAGGTACTACCATCTGCCCGTGGGGAACCTGCCCCAGGACGTGTCCATCTTCGGCTCGGACCTCTTCCTGGCCCGGCACCTGCGCAAGCACAACCACCTGCTGTGGATGTCCCCCACATCCCGGCCCGACCTGGGGGGCCGGGAGGCGGACGACAGCCGCCTGGTGATGGAGAGCGACGACAGGGTCTCCGTGGAGATCAACGCTCAGGGATGCTACTCCACAGGTGGGGATCTCTTTGTGTGTGTGTCCCCCTCTCCCCTGTACTGTGTGTGTGTGCCCCTCTCCCCTGTACTGTGTGTGTGTGCCCCTCTCCCCTGTACTGTGTGTGTGTGTTAACCCCTCTCTCCTGTAGTGTGTGTGTGTGTTAACCCTTCTCCCCTGTACTGTGTGTGTGTGTGTGTGTGTGTGTGTTAACCCTTCTCCCCTGTACTGTGTGTGTGTGTGTGTGTGTGTTAACCCTTCTCCCCTGTACTGTGTGTGTGTGTGTGTGTGTTAACCCTTCTCCCCTGTACTGTGTATGTGTGTGTGTTAACCCTTCTCCCCTGTACTGTGTGTGTGTATGTGTGTGTGTTAACCCTTCTCCCCTGTACTGTGTATGTGTGTGTGTTAACCCTTCTCCCCTGTACTGTGTGTGTGTGTGTGTGTGTGTTAACCCTTCTCCCCTGTACTGTCTATGTGTGTGTGTGTGTGTTAACCCTTCTCCCCTGTTCAGTGTGTGTGGAGCTGGACATTCAGAGCCTGGCAGTGAACACCATCCTCCAGTCCCAGCATGTGAACGACATGGAGGGCGGCGCCAGCCTGGGGGTGAGCTTCGACGTCATCCAGCAGGCCTCTCTGGAGGACATGATGTCTGGGAACCAGGGGGCCGTGGCGGTGGCCAGCTACGACGAGACCGCCCTCTGCTCCAACACCTTCAGGTACCACCTCCCTTCAGGAGCCAGGCAGCGGGTCAGGCACTCCCCACCAAGGACTCACATTTAGATAAATGGTACTTTTAATACCAGACATTCTATTAATTTCAATAAACTATAGAACAGTAATGAAAATTAAATTAAAGAGCTGCAATAAAATGAGAGTTGAAATAGTTGCGCTATTAAATATTATCTATATACACAATATGAGGAGTAGTATAATAACAATGAGTCATGACCCTAAGACATTTTAGATACTGTTCTGTTTAAGTTTAAGTTACTGGTCCTGGAAGAGCTCTGTGAGAAGGCCCTCTGTAGAGCGCATGCCTCCGCCACACCCAAAAGTCCCCTGGATCCGGATTCTAATCCGGATCTGCACCAACATCTAAACAACTTTTCCTCGGCCCATAAGTAATCTAACCAGAATGTTTTGTCCAATTCCATTCAGGACTTTTTGAGATATCTTGCCGACAGATGAACAATAAAAAACCTCCGTCCCAATCTTGTATGGCGGCCGTTATCAAGCCGGTGTCCTAAAAGTGTAGAATGTGTTTGTGTTGTGTTTGTGCGGTCAGGATCCTGAAGAGCATGGTGGTGGGCTGGGTCCGGGAGATCACCCAGTACCACAACGTGTACGCCGACAATCAGGTCATGCACTTCTACCGCTGGCTGCGCTCCCCCAGCTCCCTGCTGTACGACCCCGCCCTGCACCGCACGCTCAACAACATGATGAAGAAGGTCTTCCTACAGTGAGTCACAAGAGTCTCCGTGACCCGTACACCATGACCCGTACACCGTGACCCGTACACCATGACCCGTACACCATGACCTTAACACCATGACCCGTACACCATGACCTTAACACCATGACCGTACACCGTGACCCTACCGTGACCCGTACACCGTGACCCGTACACCGTGACCCGTACACCGTGACCCGTACACCGTGACCCGTACACCATGACCTTAACACGTGACCCGTACACCGTGACCCGTACACCGTGACCCGTACACCGTGACCCGTACACCATGACCCGTACACCATGACCCGCACACCATGACCCGTACACCATGACCCGTACACCATGACTTGTATTACACCATGACCTTTACACCATGACCTGTATTACACCATGACCTTTACACCATGACCTTTAGACCATGACCTGTACACCATGACCGGGTTCATTCTTTTGTGTTATATTTTCTGTTAATGGATCTAAATGGAAGCGATTTGTGGTTGTACAAACGACAAGTAAAGTCGGGTTACTCTCTGGTTTGGCCAATGGGGTTTTTATGGGTTATGCCTACTTGTAATTGGCTTATTTTGTGTGTATATGAGTGTGTGTTTGTATATATGAGTGTGTTTGTATACGAGTGTGTGTGTGTGTGTGTGTATATGAGTGTGTGTGTGAGAGTATATGAGTGTGAGAGAGCAATAATGTGACGTCCTGTAGTGATCAATATGTTGTGAGGGGATAATCAATGAATGGGCTAATGGATCGTGTCCAGGCTGGTGGCAGAGTTCAAGCGTCTGGGCTCCACGGTGGTTTACGGGAACTTCAACCGGATCATCTTGTGCACCAAGAAGCGCCGGACGGACGACGCCATTGGCTACGTAGAATACATCACCAACAGGTGAGAGCGCCGAGGACGCGCAGCGGCTGTTCAGCTAGGAAACGCTTTCTTGAAATTTCTAGTTTCTTTGAACTATAAAATGTGTGTTTGGGTTTTTTTAATGATTTTATATAATTCGATTTTTTTTTTTCAATTGCTGTTGTGCATAAAGATTCACTGTGAGGATTGCTACACAACTTGATGTACTTGTGCGATGAGAATAAGGCGTTCTAGCTTTAAAGTTTAGTTTGGGGGAGATTATGATTGCCTAAACATACTGTATATTCTTTGTCACTTTCACACACTATCAGTTATACTTTACTTTGCCCATAGTTGCTGTTGTACAGCATACAGAACATCTGAAGAATGCACTATGTTTTGTCATAAAACACAGTAGGAAGTTATCCTTACATTCCACCATATATCTATGTCTACCAGCCCTGAACTGACCCTTCTACCCAAGTGGTGACCAACAACATGTAGTCTGTTTCAGTCCTGTGGTCTAGGCTTCTGTTCTACATAGTTTGCTTATATGCTCAAAAAAACTGCCCCCCCGCCTCTCCATCCTCCTTCCAGCATCCACTCCCGGGAGATCTTCCACTCCCTGACCATCTCCTTCTCCCGCTGCTGGGACTTCCTGCTGTGGATGGACCCGGCCAATCACGGAGGGGTGAAGGGCAAGCTGCCCTCTGGCGCCCTCTATGGAGAGGTAACCGCTATGGACTGCTGCTGCTTTACTCACATTCTGGTTCATCTATTGGTCCTGGGTTACCCTTACAGAAAGTACCAATCAAATATAATAAAGTATTTAAAATAAAATTTAAGAATATATACTGTATAAAATCTAAATATAACACAAAAAAGTATGGCATGTCATAAACATAGAAAATGGTCGATAATACATAAAATGTGCATATCAAAATGTATGGTATATGTAAACACATATTGTACATTTATTTGTACAATTTTACATTCAGTCATTTAGCAGGCACTTTTATCCAAAGCAACTTGAAAATAACTACAAATATTCTAAAGGGACTTGTCTCCGGTTGTCATGTTTGTGAAACTGATATTCTGTTGTTCTGTCAGGACGGAGGAAAACTGAAGAAGAAGAAGAAGGAGAAGGACGGAGAGGATGAAGGCAGTGAGGATGATGATGAGGAAGAGGCAGGCGAGGAGGAAGAGGACGGGGACGGGGAGACGGACGACGTGGAGGACCTGATTGAGAGCAACTGGAACATCATGCAGTACCTGCCCCAAACCGCCTCCTGCCAGAAGTACTTCCTCATGATCGTCTCTGGTAATATTAATATTGATATCTATCTATCTATCTATCTATCTATCTATCTCTCTCTATCTCTCTCTCTCTCTCTCTCTCTCTCTCTCTCTCTCTCTCTCTCTCTCCTCTCTCTCTCTCTCTCTCTCTCTCTCTCTCTCTCTCTCTCTCTCTCTCTCTCTCTCTCTCTCTCTCTCTCTCTCTCTCTCTCTCTCTCTCTCTCTCTCTCTCTCTCTCTCTCTCTCTCTCTCTCTCTCTCTCTCTCTCTCTCTCTCTCTCTCTCTCTCTCTCTCTCTCTCTCTCTCTCTCTCTGCTATAACCATACCATATATAGCTCTATCTCTAGATAGAGATATAGATATCTGCTATAACCATACCATCAATATGTCCTCCTTTATGTATTTGCTATCACTATAATAACTAAAGATAATAGTATAACAATGTATTAACACGCTGACTAACTAACATGCTGGGTAGCACAAGTCTGACCTGCTGATCCTGTACTGTATGTATGGATGATGTGATCCTCATGATAATATAATGTTCTGGTCTCTCTGGTCTCCACCCAGCCTACATCGCGGCGGTCTACCACAGCATGAAGGAGGAGCTACGGCGCAACGCACCCGGGGCCACGCCCATAAAGAGGCGGGGCGGGGGCAGCCAGGCCTCCCAGCAGGCCGCCGGGGACATGGGGGCACTTCCTGGTTCGTTCCCTACCCCCTACTCCCTCTCTAGTAGTTCCATGTAGAGGACTATATAGTGAAATCCTTCCCTCGTTCCCTACTCCCTCTCTAGTAGTTCAATGTAGAGGACTATATAGTGAAATCCTTCCCTCATTGCCTACTCCCTCTCTACAGAGTTCAATGTAGAGGACTATATAGTGAAATCCTTCCCTCATTCCCTACTCCCTCTCTAGTAGTTCAATGTAGAGGACTATATAGTGAAATCCTTCCCTCATTCCCTACTCCCTCTCTAGTAGTTCAATGTAGAGGACTATATAGTGAAATCCTTCCCTCGTTCCCTACTCCCTCTAGTAGTTCAATGTAGAGGACTATATAGTGAAATCCTTCCCTCATTCCCTACTCCCTCTCTAGTAGTTCAATGTAGAGGACTATATAGTGAAATCCTTCCCTCGTTCCCTACTCCCTCTCTAGTAGTTCAATGTAGAGGACTATATAGTGAAATCCTTCCCTCGTTCCCTACTCCCTCTCTAGTAGTTCAATGTAGAGGACTATATAGTGAAATCCTTCCCTCATTCCCTACTCCCTCTCTAGTAGTTCAATGTAGAGGACTATATAGTGAAATCCTTCCCTCGTTCCCTACTCCCTCTCTAGTAGTTCAATGTAGAGGACTATATAGTGAAATCCTTCCCTCGTTCCCTACTCCCTCTCTAGTAGTTCAATGTAGAGGACTATATAGGGAAATCCTTCCCTCACTCCCTACCCAGCCTTAAGTCTTGAGAGCTTGCATTTGAGCTCATCATTACGGGATGTGTGTGTGTGTGTGTGTGTGTGTGTGTGTGTGTGTGTGTGTGTGTGTGTGTGTGTGTGTGTGTGTGTGTGTGTGTGTGTGTGGTGTGTGTGTGTGTGTGTGTGTGTGTGTGTGTGTGTGTGTGTGTGTGTGTGTGTGTGTGTGTGTGTGTGTGTGTGTGTGTGTGTGTGACACGAGGTAATGTGAACCTTCTTCCGTCCCACAGGGATGATCTCCTTCTCCCAGGATTACGTGGCCAACGAGCTCACACAGAACTTCTTCACCATCACTCAGAAGATCCAGAGGAAGGTAACGGGCACCCGTAGCGTCACCCAGCCCTCGGAGATGTTCCCCAGCCTGCCTGGCTCCCACCTCGCCCTCAACAACCCCGCCCTGGAGTTCATCAAATACATCTGCCAGGTATGTCTGTCGGCCTGTCTCTCTCTGTCTCTCTCTGTCTGTCTCTCTCTGTCGGTCTGTCTCTCTCTCTCTCTCTCTCTGTGTGTGTGTGTGTGTGTGTGTGTGTGTGTGTGTGTGTGTGTGTGTGTGTGTGTGTGTGTGTGTGTGTGTGTGTGTGTGTGTGTGTGTGTGTGTGTGTGTGTGTGTGTGTGTGTGTGTGTGTGTGTGTGTGTGTGTGTGTGTGTGTGTGTGTGTGTGTGTGTGTGTGTGAACTAACATCATCTTCCCCCCCGCCCCTGGGACTAATCTGCCCACCTGCTGGTCTGCTATGGTTTTTGAATGGTATGAAATTGCATTCCTGTCCTGTAGGTGCTGTCGCTGGACGCCAACATCACCAACCAGGTGAACAAGCTGAAGCGGGACCTGCTGCGGCTAGTGGACGTAGGGGAGTTCTCCGACCGCGCCCAGTTCCGCGACCCCTGTAACTCCTATATCCTACCGGAGGTCATCTGCCACAGCTGCAACTTCTGCCGCGACCTGGACCTCTGCAAGGACCCGTCCATCACGCAGGTAAGGACCAGAGGATGCAGGGCAGGCGGAAGAGAGGGCTGTGTTACCACCAAAAAACCTCTCGTGGCTTGTGTGTTCACGTCAATCCAAACACCTGCGTTTGTCCTACGGTGACGCCTCTCATCTCAGTCACTAATTGCAGACTTGCGGGAGTTTATAATAATGGAATTCTTTAATACCAGTCCACCGGAGAACCACCGAAATCATGGTCGTCCAATCAAGTGGCAGAATGTGCACCACACACACCGTTTCCTTGGGTAGAATAGCGTGGGGGACACGGTGTGACTCCGCCCCTTTTAGATTCTGGTTTCCGGCCCAGACTCTGCCCCCCCCCCCCCCCCTGACACGTTCTGCTATAACAGGCATAGACTTGCTATTACATATATGCATGCTGGGTCCCAGATTACAATCCCTCGTAAAACCGCTTTTATAAGTAACCACCAATACAAAGTCAATAACAGGTGTGTGTGTGTGTCTGTGTTTGTGCCTTTGTGTGTGTGTCTGTGTGTGTGTCCCTCAGGATGGCTCCGTGTTGCCCCAGTGGTTCTGCTCCAACTGCCAGGCCCAGTATGAGACAGAGAGCATCGAGATGTCTCTGGTGGAGGTTCTGCAGAAGAAGCTGATGAGTTACACTCTGCAGGACCTGGTGAGCCTCATCGAGTCCTGTGCACCCAAAGGACCCCTCGGCACTATGGAACATTATGATTATTAGAACTATTATGTGGAAATGTAATTATTTAAAACATTTGTATGTTGTATTTTTATTGTTGATTTATACTGTTAGGGCTAAATATATTTCCTGTGTGTGTAGGCGTGTGTTAAGTGTAAAGGCGTGAAGGAGGCCAACATGCCGCTCTACTGCAAGTGCGCTGGAAACTTCGACCTCACGTTCTCAGCCAAGGTAAGAAGACAGGCGACCTCACCTGACATCACGTCTCTCTGTTGGGTGGGGGGGAGGGGGTTCTCTGTTGGGTGGGGGGGGGGGGGTTCTCTCTGTTGCTCAAATTAAGATAATACAAAATAATATTTCTAAAGTTTAAGTTGAAAATCTAAAAAAGTAGACGAGAGAGCCAAAAAAGTGCATCAAGTTTGTGCATAGTGTAGTGTGTGCATAGAGTGAATAGTGAACACGGATGGTGTGTGTGGTCTAACTTTGTTCTCCCTTTTCTAAAGAGCTTCTCTGAGCAGGTCCGGGTGTTCCACAGCATCGCCTCGCACTACAACATGAGCTTCCTGGAGGAGACCATCAATTGGCTGCTCAGCATGAGTCCGCACATCAGCCTCGGTGTCCACTGAGACCTCGGTCCATCAGCCTCAGTGTCCACTGAGACCTCAGTCCATCAGCCTCAGTGTCCACTGAGACCTCTCGGCCCATCAGCCTCAGTGTCCACTGAGACCTCAGTCCATCAGCCTCAGTGTCCACTGAGACCTCAGTCCATCAGCCTCAGTGTCCACTGAGACCTCGGTCCATCAGCCTCAGTGTCCACTGAGACCTCAGTCCATCAGCCTCAGTGTCCACTGAGACCTCGGTCCATCAGCCTCAGTGTCCACTGAGACGGGACCTCTTGGTCCATTTTGGTCCCTTTGAGGACACTTCCGCCAAACCAAAGTGGTCCCATGGCTTGTTTTTGTCACTTGGAACTGTTCTTTTGAGATAGATTGTTAATATTGTTGATATTTTGTGTGTGTGCTTTTTCTCTGTATATAAATGACATTTTTGTAATAAATGGGTTTCATATTACCCAGAATGTTGATCTGTTCTATGGGGCTCCAGGGCATCTCACACACACACACACACACACACACACACACACACACACACACACACACACACACACACACACACACACACACCAAAGTGTTCGACGTGTATACATAGACGCCGTTGGGGATTCCACTGGTTGGCTTATAAACAACCGGGGGAAGCTGTGTTTGTTTTGGGTTAAAACCACTTCATATATATATATTATATATATTATATATATATATATATATATATATATATATATATTATATTATATATATATATATATATATATATATATATACACACTTGGTTGAACACAATAGTCATCAACAGAGAGTGCAGGCCTACCGTATTTTTCGAAGGTACATGGTGAGAAAAGTAGACGGCTCTGGCTCCACAGGTGGAATGAACTCCCGTCTCACGTCAGGACGGCAGAGTCCCTCGCCAGCTTCCGCAAGAGACTCAAGACCCACCTGGACTCCATGAACCCTCCTTCTCCTTTGTGAACCCCTAACTTGCTTAAGTCCTGACATTAATAGCTCTTAGCATGTTGTATATTCTAGCCAGTGTATATCCTTAATGTTGATAACACGCTCTTATCAGCTACTTAAGCAGGTGACCTGGCAGTACCAAATAGTGTTATTCATCTTGTTAATATGAATACTTGTGAACTGCTCTATTTTTATGTTTGCGTACCTCAGTGTTATGCTATTGTCTACTTCAACAAATGTACACCTTGTAAGTCGCTTTGGATAAAAGCGTCTGCCAAATGCCCTAAATGTAATGTCAATTAAATGCAGATGCAGTATTCAGGCGATGGGTCGTAGTACACAGCACCGGCCACCAGAGGTCGTGTGTGAGGCTTTGCTGGGAAAGAAGAAGGCGTCATCGGCTAATGGCAGCGGGTGATGAACATGGAAAGCAGCTGTGTGCATTGTTCACTCGAGTTCATCTTTAACTATTTCTGAATGGCTTACTTAATATTTAGTTTATTTAGCAGATGCTTTTATGCAAAGCGACTAGTGTATCAGACTTATGTCGCATACGTGTCACTAAGGTGCAGGTAGGGGATCGGGCATCTTGCTCAAGGGTTGTCTACTGACTGGACAATTGGGTTCGAATCCCAAAGCTGTAAGTTAAACAGCCAAACTAATGGACTAATATGAATGCATTAAAAAAAAACACGTTAATATGTCCATGTTTTCCTGTCAGTACAGGACCTGTTGTCTTAGCACGTTAACACAAGATGTTGAATTGTTCACAATCAAAAGGTGAAGACAACACTTTCCTCAGTGACCACAACGTGTGCGATCAGGTTATCGATCCACACGGTCCTAAACCTAATCCTATCGTCCCCTTTCCTGTCGGTGGGCTCTTCCAGTACCAGTAATCACATTCAGCCACATAATCGGATTGAGTCTCTCCCTGAGCGATTGGCTGTCTCCAATGGAGGGATGAGAGCACTTACTGGTCCATGTGAGTGGTACTCCCATGGACCAGATGGGAGGCTCTGCTTTCACCCGTCCGACTGTCCTTCATGTTGTCCCCCTTCTTTTTTTTTTTTAAAGCCTCCAATAAGTACATTTCTATTGGTCTTTCTTTAATGTCAGACGCACATTGTGACTTTTCGGCTTCGGTCGTTCCCAACTTCCCACCGCTGGATCCCAGACGAGAGGAGATGGTTTCACACTTCCCCACAAATCCGGTTAAACGATCCGTTTGGTGGGAAATGTGGACGGTATCTGATTACCGCTTGAAGGAGTTCTGTCTTCAGCAGAACATCCACGTAGTGCTGTCCACAGCGCAGTTTGAGATGGTAAGACCAAATGATAGTATTTGAATATCGTCGTAGGTCTAAATCGAAAAGGTCACAGCTAGAGGCCCTCAGCGGAGCCCACACCTCCGCCACAATAAAAGTCCCCTTTGCCATTTTCTTTGGTCTTATTCATATCATCATATATCCCTAAATGTTCTTAAATCATAATTGGCATTCCTCCTAAACTCTCACAAAGTGTTATGCAAACATGTTAGTGACTTTGTGAAATATTACACAATAAATGTTATTTTTTTGCTGTATCTCCCAATGCTAAAGAATCCTTCAAATAATTCCTCCATTCGGATCCGGATCTACGCCAAATTCGAATAAACTGTTTCTCGTCCCATAAGTAATATAACCACTAAGACCAATTACATAACAGACAAATAAACCAACAGACAAACCCCTCCGGTCATCTTCGATGGCGCTAAATGAATGCCAAAGCTTTTTTTAGAATACTGGTTTTAATTATGAAATAGAAAGTAGGCCAACGTGAAGTTGATAAAGGACGTTTAATGTGTTAATCTTTCACTTTACAATGCATTGAATACAAATAGAAACAGGGCTGGCTCCCCCAAAAAGAAGACCAAGATGATCCAGTTGTCGGTTATAGTTACAGTTATGGTCTGCATGTCAGAAACCTTTGAGATAATACATAAATAGACTGTTCTAGGAGAAAGGTGTTTTATTAGGGAGGTATATTGGGCAGCAGAACCCTTTACTTCTCACTTGTATTCCCTGTAGAGACCTCAGCCCACCCTTTGGGGAGCAGCATGTGTAAACCAGCTGTTCACAGCGGGACCCCGTCCGACAGGTCAGAGTGGTTTGACCCGTAGCTCACGATGGTGAACGCCGTGGACATGGGCTGCACCGGATCCTTCAGAGGCTGTGGAGATCCATATCCAGTTATGAATAATATCATAAAATATGTTTCAAAAGTTATATACACATGTTACACATGTGTATACATGTTGTCTACTAAATATATGTATGTGTATGTATAATAATGTAATATATATTTAAAAAAGAGAGATTCACATACAAAAGGTACAGTATTCACAGAAATGATCAATATATCATATACTATCATCACTCACGTCGTCAAACTTCTTGCCGCTGAACACCTCGTTCTTGTCAATGAAAGTGAGCAATATCCAATCACAGATCATGGAGCACTGGAACAAACAAGCATAACATAATAAGATAATATGTATGAGCTACACACACTGACTGTTACAGTACAGGACAGGATGGTTGTAATGCATTGTATTATTATTATTATTATTATGTTTTATTACAATGTATTATTATTATTATTATTATTATTATTAATGCACTTTCAGGTACTGTCCCCGACAATGAAAGATGCTTTATCAATCAATTGTTTTGTTCCTATTATTAAATCATCAATCCCAAATACTTACAACCCCAACGGACCCCATCGCAGTCACTGAATTAATGATGGTCGGAATGAAGCTGAATTTACCCGCCTGCAAGGACATACACAAGGGGTTATGGAGCAGACTGGACATGGGGGTCCCACAGCACCAAGTACAGGAGAGTAGGAGAAATGAACAAAGAGACTAATTCCAAAAAACAGGAGAAAGTATTTAAAACCTACATACAATATACACAGAAAAGATATGTGCACCGTGAGACAGTAGAGGTGGGCATGATCGACGGAACACCATTGAAACTGGACATTATTGACCATTCAACCCACGTTTCTGGAGTGTCACTGCACTATTGGAACATGGCGAGAGGAGAACGTACGTGTCCGTGAACGATGATGTCCAGACGGATCCCGTAGGCCTTGATCAGCGTGCGGGACTCCACGCCGTTAATGATGTACGACTTGGAGAATCTGAGGAAATCATCCACAGCTTTTTTACACGTTTACACGCCATACGATGTGAAGCCCTTTGAGACGGGGGCCTGGAAATCGACTTGAGGTGGATGGGATGGGGTGACCTATTAGTACTAGTACTAACTACCTTGTAGTACTAACTACCTGTAGTACTAACTACCTCGTAGTACTAACTACTTGTAGTACTAACTACCTGTAGTACTAAATACCTGTAGTACTAACTACTTGTAGTACTAACTACCTGTAGTACTAACTACCTGTAGTACTAACTACCTGTAGTACTAACTACTTGTAGTACTAACTATCTTGTAGTACTAACTACCTGTAGTACTAACTACTTGTAGTACTAACTACCTGTAGTACTAACTACCTGTAGTATTAACTACCTGTAGTACTAACTACTTGTAGTACTAACTACCTGTAGTACTAACTACTTGTAGTACTAACTACCTTGTAGTACTAACTACCTGTAGTACTAACTACCTGTAGTACTAACTACTTGTAGTACTAACTACCTTGTAGTACTAACTACCTGGAGTACTAACTACCTGTAGTACTAACTACTTGTAGTACTAACTACCTGTAGTACTAACTACCTGTAGTACTAACTACTTGTAGTACTAACTACCTGTAGTACTAACGACCTGTAGTACTAACTACCTGTAGTACTAACTACCTGTAGTAGTATCCGGCGGTCGGGAGGTCCTTCCTGGTGTCGAGGAGGCGGAAGGAGTACGTGGGCTTGCAGCTGGAGGAGTCCAAGTCGAGGTCGCACTGCCAGTTGATGAAGACCCCGATGACGCCTCCCTGAAGAGGAAGAAGAACAGCAGATTCAAGCTTTGAATTTGCCATATGCAACAAGTACAATGGAATGCTTACTCAACATTCCCTCCCTGCAGTATGAATTTTATTTTAATTAAAACACTATAACAAAATACTTAAGAACAATACAAAGAACAATAAAGTGATTGATGGATGATATGTTCATGTGTTGAATTGTGCAAAAAGCATTTTCAAAGTATTTTAAAGTGCCAGTAGTGCAGCAGCATCATGAATACAGTGCAGAACAGTGCAGTGACTGTAATGAGTCCAGAAAGTCCAGCAAAAGTATGGTGGTGTATTGATAGATAGATAGATAGATAGATAGATAGATAGATAGATAGATAGATAGATAGATAGATAGATAATGCTATAATGTGAATTTGTTTTCTTTAGAAATGCCAACATCACACAGCTGTCTCACTGCACACTCACGGTTCTGCAGAGCTCGGCGAAGTTCTCCCGGGCCTGCTCAGCAATGTAGCCCAGCCTGAAGATGGGGCAGTACGGTTCCTTCTCCTCGTCGTAGTGACACTTGTTCAGGTACTTCCTTCGCATGCGCTTGTTCGAAGCGTCCTTGGTGTTAAGTCTGTCACAGACAAACAGCATCATCGTCTGCATCCCACATCGAGGAGCCAGTCCAAACACAGAAGCTTTCACTCCTCTGTGCGTGTGCTTGTCTTTATGTGTGCATCGGTGTGTGTGTGTGTGTGTGTCTTAGTGTGTGTGTGTGTGTGTGTGTGTGCGCGTGTGTTAGTGTGTGTGTGTGTGTGTGTGTGTGCGTGTGTTAGTGTGTGTGTGTGCGCGTGTGTTAGTGTGTGTTAGTGTGTGTGTGTGTGTGTGTGTGTGTGTGTGTGTGTGTGTGTGTGTGTGTGTGTGTGTGTGTGTGTGAGCGTGTGTGTGTGTGTGTACAAACCTCGTCACATCAAACTGGGGAAAGCGTATGCTGTTCTCGATGAACACGGTGAAGTTGATGGCCTCCAACAACGGGGGCTCCCTGGTAAACAACAACAACAACAACAACAGATAACTCATCACCATGACGATTAGACCCCGGTCAGCCCACCTGACGGAAACCCAGAAGTCAAGCGGCTCATGGGCCTCACCGGACAGCAGCCCACTCCTCCACGGGACACCACGCTTGGATCTCACAGGTCTTGAACTTCTGGTCGTAAAATTGGACGCAGCGGCCCGTCCTCCTGCCTACGGGGGAGATACGGGGGGGATACGGAGGAGTTACGGGGGAGATACGGGGGAGTTACGGGGGAGATACGGGGGAGATACGGGGGAGATACGGGGGGGATACGGGGGGGATACGGAGGAGTTACGGGGGAGATACGGGGGAGATACGGGGGAGATACAGGGGAGATACGGGGGAGTTACGGGGGAGATACGGGGGAGTAACAGGGGAGATACGGGGGAGTTACGGGGGAGATACGGGGGAGATACAGGGGAGATACGGGGGGAGTTACGGGGAGATATGGGGGGAGATACGGGGGAGTAACAGGGGAGATAAGGGAGAGATACGGGGGAGATACAGGGGAGATACGGGGGAGATACGGGGGAGTTACGGGGGAGATACGGGGGGATACGGAGGAGTTACGGGGGAGATACGGGGGAGTTACGGGGGAGATACGGGGGAGATACGGGGGAGTTACGGGGGAGATACAGGGGAGTAACAGGGGAGATACGGGGGAGTTACAGGGGAGATACGGGGGAGATACAGGGGAGATACGGGGGGAGTTACGGGGAGATACGGGGGGAGATACGGGGGAGATACGGGGGAGTAACAGGGGAGATAAGGGAGAGATACGGGGGAGATACAGGGGAGATACGGGGGAGATACGGGGGAGTTACGGGGGAGATACGGGGGGGACACGGGGGAGTAACAGGGGAGTTACGGGGGAGATACGGGAGAGAAACGGGGGAGATACGGGGGAGTTACGGGAGAGATAAGGGGGAGATACGGGGGAGATACAGGGGCGATACGGGGGAGTAACAGGGGAGATACGGGGGAGATACAGGGGCGATACGGGGGAGTAACAGGGGAGATACGGGGGAGATACAGGGGCGATACGGGGGAGTAACAGGGGAGATACGGGGGAGATACGGGAGAGAAACGGGGGAGATACGGGGGAGTAACAGGGGAGATAAGGGGGAGATACGGGGGGAGTTACGGGAGAGATAAGGGGGAGATACGGGGGAGATACAGGGGCGATACGGGGGAGTAACAGGGGAGATACGGGGGAGATACAGGGGAGATACGGGGGACATGGGTTTTATAAACACAGCTACAGTGACGGCTGAGAGGGTCGAATAACCAAAAGTTTACCGTTGCCGTCAAAGATGACTTCTCCCGCAGTGCAGTCCGAGTTCTTGGTGCAGTTGGCGTTCATCACGGCGAAATACTGGAATAAAGAACCAGATGAAGACATCTATCCTTCCTGTTGTGTTTAGCGTCTGTGGGGTAACTGATACTCCCTGATTTCATTCTCCTGGCCTCTAAAGTGGAAGTGAGCATGTACTTTTAAGAAAGGCACTTACTTACTTAAGGTCAAGTGAGGACGCTTTGACCTCCACAACCATTTTCAGTTCATGCAGTTTGTTCACTTCTTACAGTTTGTACAGTCGGTACAGTTCTTACAGTTCTTGCAGTTTGTACAGTTCTTACAGTTCTCACAGTTTGTTCACTTCTTACAGTTTGTACAGTTCTTACAGTTCATACAGTTTGTACAGTTCATACAGTTTGTACAGTTCTCACAGTGCAGTTAGTTACCCAAAATGACGGCTGACCTCTCACCTCAGCACAGGTTCCTTGCTTCTGATCGTAGGTGACCTCTCGTCTGACCGTGGTGCTGATCACGTCGAACCCCTGGGGAGAGAGAGGTGCAACAGAGAGTTAGGGAGGATGGGAGGAGGAGGTTTAGGAGGACAAGCACACACTCATAGGCACATCATACAATGTGTCTGATGCACTATTATACTTGTCTCGTAGCTTAAACTCATTGGCAAAACTGGGCCTTATATGGGTTTTTATAACCATAATCTTCACATACAATAGAATAGATCAAATAAAACAATTTTATGTATAAAAAAAAGATCAACATTGCAAAGAAAAATAAACAATTTTAAATGGACCAAAAAACACAGATCCAAAGAACAAAAGAAGGAATTACAATGTAATTCATGTTTTCAACACAACCTTAATTTATACTATTTATATAGTGTTAAAGATGTCTGCAAGATCTGAGCAAATGTGTGTGTGTGTGTGTGTGTGTGTGTGTGTGTGTCTGACCTCTGATGGATGACCGTACTTCATGGTGTGTGAGTGTGTGTGTGTGTGTGTGTGTGTGTGTGTGTGTGTGTGTCTGAGCTCTGATGGGTGAGCGTACTCCATGGTGTGTGTTTGTGGTGTGGTGTGTGTGGTGTATGTTTGTGGTGTGTGTGTGTGGTGTGTGTGTGTGTGTGTGTGTGTCTGACCTCTGATGGGTGAGCGTACTCCATGGTGTGTGTGTGTGTATGTGTGTGTGTGTGTGTCTGACCTCTGATGGCTGAGCGTACTCCATGGTGTGTGTGTGTGTGTGTGTGTGTGTGTGTGTGTGTGTGTGTGTGTGTGTGTGTGTGTGTGTGTGTGTGTGTGTGTGTGCGTGTGTGCGTGTGTGTGTGAGTGGTGTTGTTTGGAGTGGTGTGTGTGTGTGTGTGTGTGTGTGTGTGTGTGTGTGTGTGTGTGTGTGTGTGTGTGTCTGACCTCTGATGGGTGAGCGTACTCCATGGTGTGTGTGTGTGTGTGTGTGTGTGTGTGTGTGTGTGTGTGTGTGTGTGTGTGTGTGTGTGTGTGTGTGTGTCTGACCTCTGATGGGTGAGCGTACTCCATGGTGTCCTGGATCTTGTCTCCCTGCAGGGCCGTCCCTGTCATCCTGGTGTGCACGGAGCTCTCTGGTCGCGTCTCGCTGTCCTGGTAAGCTTTCTCCTTGATGAAGACATACCTGGACACACAGGAGGAAGGAGCAGACCACAGTGTGTACGGCCAGGCTACATCAGTACATATATCTGTCTGTCTGTCTGTCTGTCTGTCTGTCTGTCTGTCTGTCTGTCTCTCTTCTCTCTTTCTCTCTCTCTCTCTCTCTCTCTCTCTCTCTCTCTCTCTCTCTCTCTCTCTCTCTCTCTCTCTCTCTCTCTCTCTCTCTCTCTCTCTCTCTCTCTCTCTCTATATATATATATGTGTGTACAGACCACAGTGTGTCAGGCCCATGATCCATCAGTATCTTTCTAAAAAGCTCCTATTGGGATCAGACGGGTCCATAATGGATGGTGAGACTATTCCCTCAGCCCCCCCCCCCCCCACTTTCCTGTTTCTTTGACCATCCATCAATTATATTGCAATCCATCAGGTTGGTTAAGGGTTTGTTTTGCCTTCATTTGTATGGAAAAGCTCTTCTAAACCACAAGACAGGAAATTGAAGGTGTGGTGCATTAGTATGCACTATTAATGTGTTGACTGATTTGTTAATATTGTACCAATTTCTTTGGTGGCTCTGAGTGCAAATCGTCTGTGGAGAAAAGCACCTCTGGTCTGATGACCATTAAAAACAACAACTATTCTCTCAGAAATGAACAGTTTTAATGTGTTTTTCTTCCTCATGGAAAATCATCCATGATACATTTCTCAAAATCAACCATTCTTAAAAATAGATATATTCTTATTTTAGATATTGCTTATTAGAATGACGGACGATGAAACACAACAAAGGCAAGACTCACCAGATGAAATAGGTGAGAACGAGAAACTGTACCCCTCTGTAGATCACCCCGAGAGTCCTGTTCTGAACCACCATCACCTTGGGGGTTTCGTAGTCCAGGAACCCCAGGACATAGTCCTTAATGAATCCCAGTAGCCCCATGGTGTCGTCGAGGGTCCTCTGTCAGTATCTTGTGTCTTGTTGTTTGTTTCTCCTTGGACTAATCATTCTTGTTGTGTGTTTTATGTGTCTATCTATTGAGATCTGTCAGCGTGCATGTGTCTCCCCCCCACCAGTCTATCGTGGTCTCTCAGTTGCACTCTGGATGTGTCTGTCCGTCTGGCTCAGGGAGACACGAAGGGGTGGGGTGGAGCATTATTACATTATCACGGAGCTCCAATCACATGCAGTGTTTCTTTCTGGAGGTGTTTCTGTAACAGATATGTTTACCTTGGGGACTTTGAATGTGAATGAGTTTGTTGGGATCACTCAGAGAGAAAGTACCAACTGTTGCAGTCGTCACAAAGGCCTATACAATGTGTAGCCTAATTGTATATAATATGTATATAATTATTTAGATACAAGATACAAGATATTTTTTGACCATTTGCAACAAGTACAATGGAATGCTTACTCCCCATTCCCTCCTGCAGTATGCATTTCTAAAACAATACTATAAAAATATTTATATATATATATATATATTCGATTAGATTAGATTAGATTCTAATTCATTCAATTCAACAGTGAGGGGGGCAGCTGTCTTCGTGGTGCAGAGTTCAGAGAGATGACAGTTGAGGGGGAGAAGCTGTTCCTAAGCCTGCTTGACTTGGAACAGAGGTTCCTGTAGCGCCTCCCGGAGGGGAGAAGGGCAAACAGTCCATGGTTGGGGTGAGAGGGGTCTTGGACAATTCTACGTGCCTTCTTCAGACACCGTTTGTGGTGGGTGGTGTTTATTGCAGGGAGGGGTAGTCCAACGATGCGTTGGGCGGTTTTAACCACCCTCACCCTGCAGTGCTTTCCGGTCAGAAACAGTGCAGCAATTCTTTCAATGGCGCACCGGTAAAAGTTCACCAGCATCTGAGGTGACAGGTGGGCTTTCCTCCGTCTCCTGAGGAAGAAGAGACGCTGGGGAGCCTTCTTTACCAGTGAGGCAGTACTGAGGGTCCAAGTTACTACATTGCCATTACTATTCTGCAGACTGTTTCAAAGATATACTATTTAAAGTAGGTTTCCAACAGTCAATGGTTTCAACCATAGTGCGTGTGTGTGTGTGTGTGTGTGTGGTGTATTGACTTACTGACATTGCCATTACATACCTATATATGTATATACATTTATATATATTTATCTTTTGATACAACTGCATACCCCTGCTCACTACCTGTTTATACTTGTATACTTACCTTGTATATATATATATATATATATATATATATATATATATATATATATACCTATAATTCTGCACATATCTCATACCTACTCTATAAGTAATTGTATATCTGTTTTAGTAGTATTTTTTTAGTAGACTGTTGTACATATTATTCAACAACTGTACATTATATATTACCATGGACTTTACTGTAACATGTGCACTCTGGTTAGATGCCAAATTCCTTTCACTGTACTGTACTTGTGCTGTGAAATGACAATAAAGTTGAATCGAATCGAATCAAATCGAATTCCTATTGGTTCTGCAGACTGCTTCAAGGATATACTATATAAAATAGGTTTCCAACATTGTGTGTGTGTGTGTGTGTGTGTGTGTCTGTGGCTGAGTGAGTGGTTGTGTGTACTTGTGCGTGTTGCTATTGAACATGGCAATGACCACATCGATTTGTTTTGTTTTCAGCAGAGAGAGAGAGATTTCATTCAGGCGCATACTGGGACCACTCTGTCCACTGGGTCCCGCCTGCTGTTTGACGCGTGTCTTCCGCGCATGCTTAATAGCAACACGTGTGTTGGCCGAGTGTTGTCGAGGCGGATGCACGTTCGCCACGTTTTTACTTTGACATTAGAAAATCGCCTAATACATTAGACATTTGGATTGCTATAAGGCGTATAAACAGTTGTGAAAATGGGAGGCACTCAAAAGAAAAAGGTATGTTATAACCGTGAGCCGTAGACACATAAACAAACTGCGCTAGCGAGGTGGCTAGTGGATGTTAGCGCCTAGATGTATTTTTTTTGTTGCTTGAATATCACAGCTTTGTACGAAGTGAAGATACACGGTGTGTTGACTTGTCTTCGACCGGTTGATGTGTGTGTGTTGTAACGCTGCTATGTGTGTGTGTGTGTGTGTAGTTCGACAGGGGAGCCGCCACCAACTACATCACCAGGAACCGAGCCCGCAAGAAGCTGCAGCTCAGCCTCGCTGACTTCAGGTCCACTTTCACCACATGCACCAAATCACCTTTAAATCACCAAGTCAATTATATGTGTTTAGCCCTTAATCACAGTTCCAGTCCAAAAGGGCTTCACAGACCACATGTTTACACCCCCCCCCCAACCCTAGCCCCCCCCAACCTAGCCCCCCTATGGGCAAGAAACAAATCCCTTAATGATGGAGGAAGAAATCTTGAGAATCACAACCTATCCACCATTTATGCAACACACGTCAATAAAGGTCTAATGCTTGCAGTGGTGTAATGAAACTTAAGTATATTTACTCAAGAACTATTCACTCTACTATTAAGTAGTTGCCAACATTGGCTACTCTACAGATTCTACAGAGTATTAATACAAGATATAAAGTAATGCATTATGATGTTCGTATGGTTTAAGCCACCCTGCAGTGTATATACGTATTATTCAAATGAACTCTTAACATAAGCTGCCGCAATAATGATGCTTGCACATTAATTCATCTGAGTTATTTATTAATATATTAGTACTGCCAATTTGCACTATACGTATTGTTGTGTATTGTATATACCTACGTATTACTGTAATAATACTGTAAATTGTGCAATTCATCTATCAATACATTTAGATTTCATTTAGTTATTTTAGTTATATTTTGTTTATACTACTTTTGTTTAGTTAGTTGTTATTTAGTTTTTAGCTTTAGGTATTAGTATATTTTTGCGTGCATTTATTCCCCCTGTGTCAACTGTTGCACCTTAATTTCCCTCGGGATAAATAAAGTTATCTTGAATCACTAATTATAGTCTAATAATATGTGATTCTGAAAAGGAGCATTATGCATAATGAGCAGTTTAACTTTAAGTCTATTTTAACGCTAAGTAAGATAATGCACGCAGTGGTTTTACTTGAGTAGTAACAGTATTTCTTTGTGGTATTTTTTACCTGACTGCTGTGATCTGCATTTGTAACTGTGAATACCAAACTGTGATTGTGGTTCCTAAACTGTGATTGTTTGTGGTTGCTAGGCGCCTGTGTATTCTGAAGGGCATCTACCCCCATGAGCCCAAACACAAGAAGAAGGTCAACAAGGGGTCGACGGCCCCGAGGACCTTCTACCTGATGAAGGACATCCGCTTCCTGCTCCACGAGCCCATCGTCAACAAATTCAGAGAGTACAAGGTGTGTGTCATTACGTCTGCAGAGACTTACTTCCTCTGTCCCAATGATACCCGCGTGTACGGAGGGATGAGCCGGTGGGTCATGTACTGGTATTGTTGGATAGGTAGACGATGCAAACCGGCATAGATTTAAAGTGAAGGCTTTTTTTTATGGATTTAATGTACTTAAAAAAAAACAACATATTTCCAAGTAGCACATGCCAATGTCAAAACAACGTAACCAATGATTGATTTGTCCATCTTTTGTCCTGACAGATCTTTGTTCGCAAACTGAGGAAGGCATATGCCAAGTCGGAATGGAGCGGAGTCTCCCGCTTGAGGGACAACAAACCCGTCTACAAGCTTGACCACATCATCAAAGAGAGGTGAGAAACGCTACCAACGGTCAACAGAAGAGGGCACTGTTGAGCTTTAGTTTATTAATGGGATACATTGTTTTTTCATTTGCTCCAGGGGAGAGTTTTTCCAGCACATGAGGGGGTTGGAAAAACAATAAGTGCAATAAGGGAATGGAACAAACCTGATCTATCCCCATATCCCCCCCACAAACACCCACTATAGATAAGATAGATAGATATAGATAAGATAGACATACAGGACATTCTTCTGGTCCCATAATCCCTTCATGAGAGTGATCTAAGATGACATGCTTTTGTGAGTGGTGTTGACTCAGGATGGGCGGCAGGATAGCTGTCTTTTGGGACTTGGCTTGGGAACCCGAAGGTCGCCGGTTCAAGAGACTTCCATGTGCGTCTCGTCCTCCACGTCCTCCCGGTGTTCTGAGGTGTTCTGGTCTCCCAGGTATCCCACCTTCGTGGATGCCCTGCGGGACATGGACGACGCCCTCTCCATGGGCTTCCTGTTCTCCACCTTCGCCCGCACCGGCAAGTGTCACGTCCAGACCATCCAGCTGTGCAGGCGGCTGACCGTGGAGTGGATGAACTTCGTCATCACCTCCCGGGGCCTCAAGAAGGTAAAGGGGTCCACGCCTTCCCCGGGGTGACGCACACCCTGGGGACGTTATTGACCAATCAGGACCAATCAGGATCAAGTATTCAACAATGCAGTGATGTAAATATTATTATTGTGCTTATACGACTGAACATTTTAACTTTGAACGTAAATCTAAAAATGTATACCTGATTCTGTTGCTTTTATTCATACTTGATTTATTAGCCTTTGTCTTTTAATGTTCTAGTTAGTTTCATTGTATGTTGCTGTGGGACCACATTTCTCCTTGGCATGAATGAAGTAGCTACTCTTTGATTCGTTGACTCATCTTCCTGGTCACGCTAAGACGTCATGTACGTATGTATATAGTTCACCGATCTAACCTCGCTGCTTGTCGTGTCTTGGAACAGGTTTTCCTCTCCATCAAGGGGATTTATTATCAAGCTGAAGTCCTCGGACAAACCATCACCTGGCTGGTGCCGTACCAGTTTTCTCACGACGTGAGTACAAGGTGGAGGGGAGTGGGGAGGCGGTCGTGGGGGGGGGGGGGGGGGGGAAGGCGTCATCACATCTGGAATCGTTTGCTCCATCGACCGCACTGAAAACACATTTTTAAGATATCAGAATATGATTGTTGCTCAGGCATACTCACACAGGCATACTCACACACATGTGTTCGTGTGTGAGCTAATGTGTGGACTTTCAGGTTGATACAATGGCAAATACCTGAACTATTCAAATTATTGAAGAATTCTGCCTGAAGGTGTAGCATTAGCTACAAATGATTGATTCTGTTGGCGTTTGAATCGATGGGGGGGGCGGGGGGGGGGGGTGTTTAGTAAGCTGATGAAAGAAGTGTCTGTGGTGCCGCTGGTTAATGATTGCCGTGCTGTGATTCCTGGGAGGTGGTGTCATATTGACGGCCTTGTCTCCGCCTTGCCTCTCTCTCCCCCAGCACCCCACAGATGTGGACTACAGGGTGATGGCCACGTTCACAGAGATGTACACCACCCTCCTGGGCTTCATCAACTTCCGCCTGTACCACTCTCTCAACCTGGTGTACCCTCCCAAGGTAGCTCGACGATACTCCTCACTGTATTCATCCACATGTTGGACCCCTAGGGCTCTGCACTTTGTCCCGTGTTATTCAACACAAGGTTGGACCGCACTTGAAGTTTTTTTTAAAAGTTTTTTTATTAAGCAACTTTAATTGAGGTTGTCAAAGGCGTCCTCTGATTGTATTAAATGTTTAACCATTCCGTCCAGTTGGACAACAAGATGGAGTCTGCGCTGAAAACAGAGACGGACTCGGACTACGCGCTGGACTCTGAGAGCTACATGGAGGTGAGCCTCTCCTCCCCACACGGGTTATTTTTAAAGTAGAAACATGATTCAAAGCTCTTATAAAATACTAAATAATATGAGCTACCACAAACTACAATGAGGTGATGCTGTTTGAGTAATAAGACCATAATAATACTATTATGTGGAATTGCATACAGGTAACTTGGTGTATTAAATGTAATGTTTATGTACATATGCGTGTTCGTGTATGTGTAATGTAGGTAATTTGTGTGTACATGTCTCTTGTGTTCTGTAGAAACTGTCGGCCCTTAGTGCCAGTTTGGCCCGTGTGGTTTCCTCGGTAGACGAGGAAGAAGTTGCATTGGACCACTTTCCAGTTGAAGGGGTAAGCATGGGTGGTGCTTTAGGAGGATGTGTAACGCTGCATGGTGGTGTATTTTAGGAGGATGTGTAACGCTGCATGGTGGTGTATTTTAGGAGGATGTGTAACGCTGCATGGTGGTGTATTTTAGGAGGATGTGTAACGCTGCATGGTGGTGTATTTTAGGAGGATGTGTAACGCTGCATGGTGGTGTATTTTAGGAGGATGTGGAGCAGATGGAGGCCAGGGAGAAGGAGCACAAGGCTGAAGAAGCACAGAAGAGGCTCTTTGAGGGCCTCAAGTTCTTCCTCAACAGAGAAGTGCCCAGAGAGTCTCTGGCCTTCATCCTCAGGTGAGCGGGAGCCTCTGGAGTCAACAGAACCTCCAAGAATGACTGACGTGTATGAACGCTCTTCCCTACCGCCAGTAGGGCCACGGACCAGGGGGTTAACCTGCAGGATAGAAAGGATTAGAAAGGCCCCACTTACCATCCCACTGGTTTTACCAATTAAATTATGTTTTAGTTGTTCTGTGAGGCCCCAAGACAAGTTTCTACTTTGGTTCCAATTAAAATCTATCAGCCCTGATGTATTTCTGACCAGGTGGTGCAGCACTTTCCATTTTTTAGTTCTGTTTAGCCTCACTTTGTAAGTCGTGTTTGGATGAAAGCGGTTCTCTAAATCCTGCCGTCTTCCAGGTCTTTCGGTGCGGACGTGTCCTGGGACAAGTCTCTGTGTATCGGCGGGACGTACGACGTGAGCGACGAGACCGTCACACACCACGTGGCCGACCGGCCGGACATGGACACGCAGTACATCAACAGGTACGGTGGGTCCGTCCCAGCGCTTTCCCTCCCTGTATGCAGGGGTGGGTTGTAACACGTTACCTTTGCTCTGTTGCATTTACCTTAAGTACATTTTGGAAGGATTTGTACTTGTGAGAGTAGTTTTTTAAATGCAACATACTTTTCACTTTAAAAACAATTGAAATTTTACTTTTACTTCTAGTTATATTTGGATACATTCCGTTGCTGTGCTTTTATTTTGTATTCTATGCATTTTTGCACATGCCATTAAGAGGCAGGAGGTCAGCTGATCAGCTGCCTCCAGCCCCGCCTCCACATGACTGTTCAAAGCAGAGTAATGGCTAGGGCTGTGCCATATCGTATCGTTTATCGCGAGAAGTCCTCCCCACGATAAGTATTTTGTCATACCGCGGTAATGACGATAATTAATGATGTGTTTACATATGCGACAAACGTGGGCATGTAGAAGGAGAACAACAATGGCGTTATTGGCCTTTGCATTTTCACTGGAATTGGCTTCGATTCACGGCTATCATATCACTCCGCGAGTAGTCCCGTTCACTTTTCCTGACGGAAAATACTGACTTGCTGATAGAATTGCTGGATTGTTTGCTCCAGTTGCCAAGCAACGACTCAACTTCGGAGAACAATTTTTTTTCTCCGGAAGTAAATCATAATAAGTCGGGACCGACTTATTAATGAGCGTTCCGTTCATTATCCCTTACGTATTTGATGATGGTAAAATTACGATTTATTTTTTATTTATTTATTTTTGGTCATTTATCGTCATTTATCGTTATCGCGATAAATACCATGAAATATCGTGATATAGTTTTAAGTCCATATCGCCCAGCCCTAGTAATGGCTGAAGCTACAGCCCATGCACACACAGTACACACAGTGAAATTGGTTTCTCTGCATTTAACCCATCCTAGTATAAGGAGCATTGGGCAACCATTGTATGTACAATATACAGAAATAGCTCAAGCAGCTACTATTTACAGATGAATTAAGGGTGCACGATGCAGCAGACTCCGGGTGTTGACTCGGCAGACGCTGCAGGCTCAGTCTGAGCGTAGCGCTCTGCCTCTCTGGAAGATGACTCTCCCATATGACTGCTATGGCCTTGTTAATTATTCATGTGGATTATTAATTGTTTAGCAACGGTAGGTTGTGGTAGCAGTGTCAACATATGTGTCCTCCTCATGGCAGGTACTACATCCAGCCCCAGTGGGTGTACGACTCCGTCAACGCCAAGATCTGCCTTCCCGTGGAGGACTACTTTGTGGGGGTGACGTTGCCCCCCCATCTGTCCCCGTTCGTGGAAGAGAAGGATGGAGACTATGTTCCTCCGGAGAAGCTGAAGATCATGGCCTTGCAGCGCGGAGAAGACCCGGGTAGGGAGCGCTTGTTGAAGGAGATTTGGTTTGCGTTGTGGGCGACTCCCTCGACTCCTAGGTTGAACACATGCTAGTGCATCCAGAAGCTCCTATTGGCTGATGGTTACCGGGTCACCTGCTGATGCAACACACCTGTCTTCTGCTAATTGAAAATGAATCCAACCATCATATGCAGAGTAGCCGTCAAAGAAGATGTTAACTGATTCTGTTTCTATTCTAGTGCAAGATGAGGATGACGACGATGACGATGAAGAGGATGACGATGAAGAGGAGGAGGAAGAAGAGGAAGAAGAAGAAGAAGAAAAGGCATCAGAACAGAATCTGCAGAAGATGGAGAAGCAGCGATCCCAGGGCGGCAAGGTAAGTGGTCATGCAACACACACCTCACCCGCCGTATCGGAGCAATAACCTCCCTGGTCCCTGACCTTTGACCCCTCTGTGCTCCTACTCAGTCTCTCACGGTGAAGGTTACTCCTGGCAAGGTGAAGACGGAAGACCGCGGGCGGCTGGAGCTGGAGGAGAAGGCGGAGGAGAAGCGTCTGGCCATCATGATGATGAAGAAGAAGGAGAAGTACCTCTACGACAAGATCATGTTTGGAAAGAAACGAAAAGTCCGCGAGGCAAGTCCCAAAGAGAAGACACCGGAATACTTTAATACTTACAACGTTCATTTTAGGTTTCTTTCTCTAATATGTAATCATATCTAAACTGTTATTTCTCCCCCCCCCCCCCCATGACAGGCAAACAAGCTCGTTGCCAAGAGAAAGGCCCACGATGATGCAAGCAAGACTGACCAGAAGAAGAAGAATAAGAAGGCCAAGGCACCGTAATCTGACAACAGTCGGCCTTTCAAAGCCCGGCGGACTGAGCCCAACACCACGGGACTGGTGTCAGAGAGTCAGTGCGTGGAGTCCAAGACGCGTTCAATGTTTAAAGAGCAGGAGATGAAGAGATGAAGTGACGACTGTTTCGTGTGACATAACTTCCTCTCGTTTTGTTCTTGAACTTTCAATATATTTCCCACTTATGTTAACCAGTTGTATACTTTAAATGTTGCTCTGTAAAATAAAATACTTAATAAGACTTTGGTGTTTGTATCTGTTGATTAAAAAAAAGAAGATTGTAAAGTAAAAACCTTTACAAATTCTTTCCCATGCCATGCCAAAATCACTGATGGCGTACATGGGAGGGTCCACAGTGCAGTTAACGGGCTACGTGAGGCGGTCTGGAAGATGAACCCTTTATTCCAAAGGCTTCCAAGCCTCCGGGTGGGGGGGGGTCTCTGGGATTGTTCTGGGCCGGCTGGTGGGTGGTGGTGACGTCAAAGCGCCGACGCCCCCGGACCCCGTCATGTGCTCGGTGCTCCTCTCCTCGCTCCTCTCCTCCTCCCCTCGCCTCTCCCCTCTCCTCTCTCTCCTCTCTCCTCTCCTCGCCCCGCTCCCCTCTCCTCGCTCCTCTCCTCTCTCCTCGCTCCCCTCTCCTCTCCTCGCTCCCCTCTCCTCCCCACTCATGCATTCCACTTTTTTTGCTGGAGCAGTCCAGGTCTCAGCCTGGCACCCGGGTGCCCAACAAACAATAGCGTCAGTGTCCCTGGGTCCGGTGGGGGTGGGACCAGCCACATGCTCTCGGGGCCCCCTCCAGGGTGGCTGATGGGGGAGGATGCTAGGGTGCTACTGTACACCGACTTTATGACCCCATATTGCTACACCCCGGCCGCCCGGCGCAAGATTCTCGTCAAGCTGGTCGGCGCCGGTCTCTCCCTTATTCATTAGTACATGTTTCAATCATCACTGCAGGCTGTTTCAACAGCATGTGTGTATATAAACAAGTCCATTGCCACGGCATGCTTTGTTTAATACAATCTAAATCTGGAGGATTGAATACATGTACACACAGTGAAATGTGTTTCTCTGCATTTAACCTATTCTAGTATTAGGCGCAGTGGGCAGCTTTTTTTTAATATATATATACAGCGCCCAGGGAGCAGTGTAGGGGTCTGGTGCCTTGCTCAAGGGAACCTCAGCAGTGCTCAGGTGTTTAGGGGACTTGAACCGGCGACCTTCCGTTCCCAAGTAGAGTCCCAACAGACTCTGAGCTAAACCCAATAAACTCCTTCCAGACGACAAGAGTCCTATATCTTGTAAACCACCGAAGAGAAGGCCTGATCCAGCGTCACAATTAAGTCTTTTGTAGCTCTGCTGTATTCATTGTTTTTTGATTATTTTGTCCCCCCCCCACCTCCAACCCTCCTATCAGCTTGCAGCACAGACGGTCTCAATGGGCCCACTGTGTGTGTACCCACAGAATAGGCGACTGCAGCGTGTTTCTGTTGCCTGTTGAGTGGTGTATGCGCTCTCTCTCTCTCTCTCTCTCTCTCTCTCCCCCTCCACCCCCCTTCCTCTTTTGAGAATTATAAGAGCACACGTCCCCCGAGAATAAAGCACCGACGTCACGTCAGGCTTAATGAGCCTCCCGGAGACCCCTAGGGCATCCCAACAGGATGACAACACTCGCCAAATTGAAATCGGAAGAGGAGCCAAAATCCCCCCGGAGCATCAGGTGTGTGTGGTCACACGAGAGAGAGACAGACAGACAGACAGACAGACAGACAGACAGACAGACAGACAGGGGAGAGAGACAAAGACAGGGAGATACAGAGAGAGAGGGGGCAGAGAGAGAGTGTGATAAGGAGGTTATGTGTGTCTAGTGTGTGACTAGTGTGTGTGACTAGTGTGTGGACGTGTGTGTGCTAAAACAGTTTGAGGACTGAAGCATAGATCCGTGTTGTCCATGTCCAACAATGAGCACACGTTTCCGTTGGATTTACACCAGAAGGTAAGAGTCTTTCCAAGAGGTCTGTGTTGTTATTGATTACAGTGAGTTGGATCGTGACTTTTAGTAGGTTCTCTTTGACATTGGCCAACACAATAATCAATGTAAATGAAGGCGTACAAAAACCCCAATGGGGACAGAAACAGTAAGTAGGCCTGCATTGTATATATCAAGTTTAAAGTATATAAAGTAAAAAATATGATTGTTTTGTTTTAAAAGTTTAAAGACTGAGCTCTTTGTGTGTGTGTGTGTGTGGTGTGGGGTGGGGGCGGGGGGTTAACGGTAACGGTTAACCTTAACCGTTAGGTCCTGTTTTTAACTAAATAAATGTTAGTTAGTTTAACCCACCTGGATGAAATTTAGAGAAGGATGAGATTAGATAAAAAGGGGACATTTGCAACGTTACAGTAATTAGTACACAGTAAATAGTACAGTAAATACACGTTAGTAACAACAAGACAAATAAGACAAATAAGTACAAGTATGACAAATAAGTACACACACATGGATGGATCAAAGTAGCAGCACAAAGTGTATAAAAGTGAGTTAGCAGCCATTATAAAAAGCAAAGTGAACATGTAAGCAGCAGCCAGTAGTGAATGTATAAGAAGAGATGTATATCGCACATGAACATTAGAGTAGTTATAGATGTTCAAGGTTTTAACGCTAACGTTACTCTGTGCCTTGTTTACTCTGTGTCTTTTTTACTGAGTTAGATTAGATTAGATTAGATTAGATTATAATGTATTGTCATTGCACAGCACCAGTACAATACAGAGAAAATAATTTGGCATCTATCCAGAGTGCAAATGCTACAGTAAAGTGCATGTTAATATATAATGTACAGTTGTTGAATAATATGTAAAAACAGTTTTCCAAAAAAATGGTACAGAGTTCAGAGAGATGACAGCTGAGGGGAAGAAGCTGTTCCTAAGCCTGCTTGTCTTTGACTATTTATTTGTGCCTTCCTCACAACCTTCCTCACCACCCTCTGCAGAGCTTTCCGGTCAGAAACAGTGCAGTTGCCGTACCACACTGTGATGCAGTTGGTGAGGATACTTTCAATGGCGCACCGGTAAAAGTTCACCAGCATCTGAGGGGACAGGTGGGCTTTCCTCCGTCTCCTCAGGAAGATGAGACGCTGGTGAGCCTTCTGTACTAGTAAGGCAGTATTGAGGGTCCAAGAGATGTCCTCGGAGATGTGGAGACACGCTTGACCTCCGCCCCGTTGATGGGGATAGGGGCGTGTGCGCCAGCTCTGGTCTTTCTGAAGTCCACAATGAGCTCCTTGGTCTTCTTGGTGTTGAGGGCCAGGTTGTTGTCGGTGCGCCACACCACCAGGTGCTGGACCTCCTCCCTGTAGGCTGCCTCATCGTTGTACTGGATGAGGCCCACCACCGTTGTGTCGTTTGAAAACTTGATGATGGTGTTTGTACCATCTACAGGAGTGCAGTCGTGGGTGAAGAGGGAGGAGAGGGCTCAGCACACAGCCCTGGGGGACGCCGGTGTTCAGGGTGAGGGTAGAGGAGGTGAGACTGTCTAACCTGACTGGGGTCTGTTGGTTAGAAAGTCCAATAACCAGTAAAGTTTTCATGAGGTCACCAAGTTTGCGGATGAGTTTGGAGGGGATGATAGTGTTGAATGCTGAGCTGAAGTCTATGAACAGCATTCTCACGTGGGTGTTGCTCTCATCCACGGTAGGCAAATTGGTGTTTATCCAGTGAGGGTGAGAGGCCAGATTTGAGGTGAGCCAGGACCAGCCTCTCGAAGCACTTCATGATGATGGGGGTGAGTGCAGGGCGGAAGTTGTTGAGGCTCGCTGCAGAGGAGTGTTTTGGCACTGGCACAATGGAGGTGGTTTTAAAGCACACTGGGACAACTGCCTGAGCTAGTGACATGTTGAAAATGTCAGTAAGGACCTCGGTCAGCTGCTCAGCGTAGTTCCTGAGCACGTGACTGGGGATGCCATCAGGACCAGCTGCCTTATGTGCATTTGTTCTGCTCAGTGCCGCACGCACGTCTGTGTGGGATAGGGTGAGGGGTTGGTGGTCAGCGGGGAGAGTAGCCCTGGTGGGCCGTTCTTGGTTGTCCTGGGCGAAGTGGGCATAAAAATGATTGAGCTTTTCAGGGAGGGATGAGTCAGTGGTTGGGGGGGAGTTGTTGGATGGTTTGTAGTCCGTAATGGCCTGGATGCCCTGCCACATGCGTCGGGGATCAGAGTTGTTGAAGTGGTCTTCAACCCTAAGCTTGTGGTTGAGCTTGGCCAGCTTGATGCCCTTGTTCAGGTTAGCCCTGGCTAAACAGTAGGCCTGTTCATCGCCCGACCTAAAAGCAGCGTCACGTGCCTTTAGGAGTAGGCAAACCTCTGTTCATCCACAGCTTCTGGTTGGGGAATGTTGTGATCTGTTTGAGGGTGGTGACAGTGTCAATGCAATGAGTTTATTTAGTCCAAAACAGAGGAGGTGTAAGAGTCGATGTCGGTGTGGGAGTCCAGGGTGGACTGTGAGGCAAACAGACTCCAATCCGTGTGTAGGAACCAGTTCTGCAAGTCTGCTCCCTCAGGCCACACTTTGACTGTCCTAACGGTGGGCTTCACACGCTTGATGAGTGGCGTGTACTTAGGCAGCATGAACAAAGAGACAGGATCACTCTGTCCAAGGTGGGGGAGGGGGTTGTAATGTTTTGTAAGCATCAGCCTTGTTGGTGTAAACATGGTCTAATGTTCTCTAATAGTGCTATTCTGTTTACTGAGGAACTACTAGCCCGAGCAGACGTCTCTGTCCTGCTCCACTACAGCGCCTTAGGCTGCTGCGGGAGATGAGATGATGGAGCCTGGAGGATTTTGAGGGAACGTTCAGGGAATCTTTTTTTGTTTTATTCTTTGAAGCCATACCAAAATGACGCCCCTGCGTACACAGCCCATAGGTAGTAAGAGACCGGAAATGTGTTCTGGTAGACCGGGATAACACTACAATTCCGGTTCTTCCTCTATCAGTCGAGTTGGCTCGTATAGGTTTGTTAGTCTAATAAACTTGAGGCGCCCTCGCACACGTGCTAAGGTTGACATGGTGACTCCACACAGCACTATGAATGTTTTATTTGCGAAGCAAAGAAACTTGACCTGGTTTGAAACTATTATGTGTACCACATTTTACAAGATACAAGATACAAGATACAAGTACATAGCTAGTACATAGCTTACTCCCCATTCCCTCCCGCAGTAAAAACCTCAAAAACAACACCATAACAATAAAAATGATATATACAATAAAATAAACGAGAAAAAGAGCAGCAACATGACGTAAATGATATGTACATGGTTTTCTGATTCCTTACAACAACACATGGAACAGATCACACCATTTATTTATGTTCATTTTTTAGGGAAAGTGGTTCAAGGTTAGGTTTACCTTAAGAGGGTGCACCCGCTTACAGTGAGCTGAACGCTCTCCTTACACTGAGTGGGAGAAGGAAGACACCTTTTGAAGGAGCCTACATGTGGATGGAGGCTCACACCCCCCCCCCCCCCAACACACGTACATACAAACACTTGTCCTCCTCCCACATGTTTTATAAGTTCTGTGTCGCTGCATATTCCTCTATATTGCGATATTTACGGTTCTCAACTCTTAGACTTAGGCTAATATATGCGCACACCACCATTCCCGAGGAATTGTCGCTTCACTGTGTAGTAAGTGGTTTATTAAACGTTTAATAAATGAACAGCCGTGGGATATTAGGTTAATACGAACAGCACAGCATGAACCAGAATCCTATAAACTATCTCCCCTTAGTTTATTTTCACATTTCTCAACATTGAACAGAGCCATACGGGTCTGGGTGAACAACCCATCAGAAGCGTCCTGTGGTGAGAGCCTAGTTGATTTAGTCACCCCAGGCCGCACTGTCCTTTGCAGCAGCAGGTTGTGGTCTTAAAGTGGATAGGAAGTCAGGTGTTGTAGTAATGCCTTTTATAGCACCTCCACACAGACAAACAGCAGTTTCATGAACGGCCCGATATTAGATTAGATTAGATTATCCGTCCTTGATGTTGAAAAGAGGATTCAAATGGCCTCGGATTTGGAAAACTTTTATTTTCATAATTGCCGAGCTTCACTATTTTGTGTTTGCTTTTCAAGGTTTCTTCCTTCTGTCCTTTGTGAGTGTTTTCTAATAACTGTTAAGTCATTAAAATATATGATATTCAAACCATTTGAGACCATCTGTTTTGAAATACTACAATAAAACAGATGGTAAACATCAGATGGTAAACATCAGATGGTAAACCATCAGATGGTAAACCATCAGATGGTAAACCATCAGGTGGTAAACCATCTGTCTTATAAGTGTCTGCGTCAATCATCAAGGATACTGTATCTCTATCCTGTAAGATAACGAACAGCATAATACTGCAAATCACATGTGTTCATCACACAAATTAGGAATATATTAGATGATTCTTTCTGCAAGGTCGGCAGGATATACCGAGGCATTGCCAGCCCATGTCATATTCCCTTCAGTATGCACAGTGAATTAGGAATAAAAAGCTTGTATTATTTACAATATATAAAGGGGTTAATTAATAATAGCTTTAGCAGGCGGGGGCTCTGAGGGATCTCTTTACAGGTGAATTCATTATTGATTCTAAGGGGAGGTGGTAGTAAACCTAGCAGGGATACAGGACACCGTTTCTAAAGGCTGGCACATCTGCACACGGTTGTCCAGATCCGAATGTGTTCCTCTCCTGTTACGTTTCTGTTCAGATATTCAGACTGTTGACATAGTTTTTATTTGTTGAAAACAAACACCTCTGGGGCCAAATAGAGGACTAAAGGCAATGCTTATGTTAGCCTTAGCTTAACCAATATGAAAACACAAGTCACATTGAAAATAAAAATCTAAATGGTGATGCAAAAATGATCATTCATAAGTGAATCATATCACAATCGCAATATCTGTCTAAATAATGTTAATATAATTTTTTTGTACCATAATCGATCAGCCCTAGTGTATATTTTCTTATCATTGTTTCTGTGTCTGCCTAGGTAATTTGGACCATGGTTGGCAAGCAGGGAAGGCCATGGAGATCCACGTGCAGAGGCCTGGTCCTCGGCACGTTGCTTACAAGCTGCATGATCCTGCTCTACTGCCTCTCCTCGGACCACGGCAACTTTCCAGAGTAAGAGTCCTCATTGGAGTCAATGGCAAATTAAATCTGTGCTGCATTTAAGCAAAGTCTTAAGATATGCAAATAAACAAATAAATACATTTATTAATCCCTGGAGGAAGGAGGAAATTCAGGTGTGAGGCCCTGATTGGTCAGAAAAGAGCCATGAGCGGTCTACAATCTAAATGTCTTACGTCCTAAATATGCTCACAGGGCATTTCACTCATCCTTATGTGCTTCGCAGTCAGAGTTTCCTTAAATAAAATAATCTGGTATGATTGAAGGGAAACGTTTCATGTCCTTTGGTTTGTCTTGCCGCTCCCCGGATCCTTCCACCTAGCGCGTCCTCTTATCACTTTTTACTAGCTTTTCTAGCGTACTAGCGTCTTACTAAGTAGATTGTTTCCTTGTTAGTTAGATATTGTTCAACTGTTTGCCAACTCATTGTACTTCTACCCGAGCACTGGTTAAGATCTTGACTTGAGACACACTACTGTAAGTGGCTTTGGATAAAAGCGTCTGCTAAATGACTGTAATGTAATGTCGTTCTGTAGGGTTCCCGTGCCTTACTCTTGTGCCCATCGCCCGGCCCACTCCCTGCGGACCCCTAACGCGTCCGGCGGGGCTCTCTGCACTCCCAAGGTGGACATCATGTTCATGAAGACCCACAAGACCGCCAGCAGCACGCTCATCAACATCCTGTTCCGCTTTGGCGAGAAGCACAGGCTCAAATTCGCCTTCCCTGACAGCAGGAACGACTTCTTCTACCCGGCGCCCTTCCAGCGCTCCCAGGTGAAGGACTACAAGCCCGGCATGTGCTTCAACGTCATCTGCAACCACATGCGCTTCAACGCCGCCGAGGTGGCCAAGCTGCTGCCCGCCGACACGGCCTACGTCACCATACTGCGGGACCCCGCGCATCTCTTCGAGTCCTCGTTCCACTACTTCGGCCGCTTGGCGCCCCTGACCTGGAAGATAGCGGGGGAGGATAAGCTACGGGAGTTCCTGCGTGACCCTCACTACTACTTCGACCCCGAGGGCTTCAACTCGTTCTACCTCAAGAATCTGCTGTTCTTCGACTTGGGGCAGGACAGTACTCTGGAGGCCCACGACCCGCGAGTAGAGGAGGGCATCGCGTCCATCTCCAGCAGGTTTCACCTGGTCATGCTGGTGGAGCACTTTGAAGAGTCTCTCATCTTGCTCAAGGACGCCCTCTGCTGGGAGATGGATGACCTGCTCTTCTTCAAGCTCAACGAGAGGAAAGAATCCACGGTGTCGAAGCTGAACCCCGAGCTGAGAGCCAAAGCCCTGAGGTGGAACGCGATTGACTGGAAGCTCTACCAGCACTTCAACGACACCTTCTGGAGGAAGGTGGACGCGTACGGACGCGACCGCATGGCCGAGGACGTGGAAGAACTCCGGCGGAGGAACGTCGAGATGGCGTCCATCTGCATAGAGGGCGGCCGCGCCGTGGAGGCGACCAACATCCAGGAGAAGGACATGCTTCCCTGGCAGCCCATCGGAGAGAAGTCCATCCTGGGGTACAACCTGAAGAGCGACGTGGACCAGAGGCACCGCAAGCTGTGCCGCAAAATGTTGACGCCTGAGCTCCAGTATCTGACGGAGTTGGGGGTCAACCTGTGGATCACCAAGTTGTGGGGTCACGTCAGAGACGTCATTAACTGGTGACTTGATTTAAAATGCTATTAAAATGATAAATCAGTCTAGTGAGCGACTTTTAGGGGTGTGAGGTGCAACGTTAATCGTTTTGTTTGACTTTTGGTTTCGAGTCACGTACACAATCTCACCGTGACCGCACCTACTTCAAATGAATACTGTAAACTTGTTTGTAAATATTTTTGTATTTTATTGCCAAGTGTAATCTATCTGATGGACGTTAGAAAAAAAAAGAATGTTGACCATCAGACAATCTTGAGAATTGAGAAACACATCATTTCATATGTGCGACTAGACTCTATATTATTGTATATTTATGCATTTGAATAATAAAACGTTTGTGTTCTGAGTATTGTCATTATTTGAACTGCAATGACACACAGACCTAAAATATCATTGTACATAGTCGTCTAACATAGTGGCATGTATCACATCTGCTGAGAAATCTAGTAACAAGTCTGAAAAGTGTTAAAGTAAAAAACTAGTTAAACCTGCACTCTATGTCACTCTATCCCTCTATCACTCTATCCGTTCAGATCATACCATCTATCAGTCACTTGTCGCTGTCCTTTTTTTGTTCATTTTTATTGTATATATTATTTTCATGGTATTGTTTTTGATTTATTTATACTGTGGGAGGGAATGAGGAGTAAGCATCCAATGTACTTTATGTACATTGGAATTTATTTGACAAATGGCCAATAAATACCTTGTATCTTGTATCTAGCCATCCAGAGATGTTCCTCTAATCCCAAGCCACTAGAGGTCGCTAGTGGGTAACTTGCACAGAGCCTTAACACGCAGTGAACCATGAGGATGGATGTGAATGGGCGCGCCGCTCATTGATAGAACTCGTTCCTCGCAGTCGCTCTGCGCTCAGCCAATGAAATCACCAGCATCACTCGCCTTAATAACAGGAAGTGAATCTAGTGGTGCGTTCGATTCACGTGGGATGAAAGAAACGTCAGGGAAGATTCCCCATCTTTACAATTTCACGCCAGTCTACGGAAAATGCCGGATTGAGACCACTCGTTTGATGGCACCGCTTTTTTTTTTTTAAATCACATTTTTGCCAGTGTTTTTGAACAGTTTGAATGATCAAAAGGTTATTACATTACGACGTCCTTGCATTTTGAACGGGAGGCTTCTATTCTGTTGATCCGAGGTGTCAATTGATTGTATGCTTTAATGCGATATTCAGTCGGCCCTACTTGGATGTATCGGACCTTTCAGAAAGACACCGGACTCCTAGTTCTGATTAGCCAGTCGAGTTGACAGCGGGATTTGCAAGTCGCGTTATGTTACCACTCACTGTAAACCCCCATGTGTCTTGAACGTCTCAATCGATATCCACCAATCAACACTCAGCATCCACCAGGGGCGCGTGGAGTGAGGTCCCTCAACACAACTCTCTTGTTATGCTAGCCTTAGCTTAGCGACTCAGAAGTAGAAGTAGTGGACGTTCACATTAGCTGTAACCGTAGTTTAAGGTCGGTCCGTCGGCCGCCCCGCACACTGAGCTAGCCCACACGCAGCTCACGGCAGCATCCCTGGTGAAATGTCTTCAGCGTTTTAGTATTTTAGCTCGCCTGGTTTCACCATAACACGTTAATGCCTGCTTAATGTGGACCATCCGTGCTCAGTAGCTCGCCTCCTACCAGCCGACCCGTCCTCCCTCCTCCCTCCATGGGGTGTGTGTACCATGTGTAGTAGGGTGTGTGGTAGGGTGTGTGCCTGGCGGTGCTGAGCTGAGCTGAGCTGAGCTGAGCGTCCCCCCCCCCCCCTCCTTGCCCGATGTGACGATGCTGTCGGCGACGATGTCCTCCTGCAACAAGTCCACCAAGGTGGCCCCGAGTGTCGACTTCGACCACAGCTGCTCCGACAGCGTGGAGTACCTGACGCTCAACTTCGGACCCTTCGAGACCGTCCACCGGTGGCGGAGGCTGCCGCCCTGCGACGAGTTTGTCGGCGCCAGGTAACGTGGGACTGGACTGACGGCTGTCACGCCCTCCCCCCTTCTCCCTCCTCCACCCCTCTTTATCCACCTGTACCTCCCCCCTCCACCCCCCCCCCCTTTCTCCCTCCTCATCCACTTGTACCCCCCCCCCCCCCCTTTGATTAAACCCCTCTTCTCTCTTCCCATCCAGGCGTAGCAAACACACCGTGGTGGCATACAGGGATGCCATATACGTGTTTGGGGGAGATAATGGGTAAGCAAGATAATAATAATAATACAAAGAATTATATACTTTATATTTATAGCCCCCCCCCCCCCACCCACACACACATCATGAGATGAAGCCCAAAGTACTTTACAAGAGAAACAATAGAGGTCAACAACACGGGTATAACAATATAAAATAAGAATACGAAATATGAGATAATAATATTTGTGTGGGGCAATGAGCAAGGCAGCAGTAGACGACCTCGGGGAGCGGTTTGGTCGGTCACAGGATGGGTGACCAAGGCCCTCTAAAGGAGGCAAACCAATCAATTGTCAACGTTACAGGGAGCCAGTGCAACGAGTTGAACGTCACAACCATCAACTGAAGTCAATAGGCCTATGTCACACTTCCTGCTTCCGGAACGTTAAAAATTGCCGAGCAGTGTACTCTTACTTCCGGTTACCCCAGATACTTGACAAACTACGGCCGCCTCCTCTCGTCGCTGTTATTGTAGTGTACCGGGCTGCTCAACGTCTAAACAAAGACAGCCGTACCTCGGTTTACACGATTTACCCAAAGACAAACTCCTCCGCAAGTTATGGTATGTGTATGATTAAAAGCACTGGTCCTGATATATCATATATCCAGATAGAGCCACAAGACACAATGTCGGGGAATTGTATGATTCGGATTTAGACTTCTTCACTGTAGAGTGTTCATTCACTAGTTGAACCACATCGTCTTGACCGACTTTTGGAAGGTTATGCAGCGATGTTGTCCAGCGATAACTGGACCATGGTGAATGCCAAGGTGAATGCATTAACCGGAACTTGGGATACACTGCTTCAGAGATTTTTAACGGGTACTTCCGGCTTTCAACTGTGCTGTGATATAGGCCTATACCACAGTAGAACCAGAGAACCTTATTGCCCCCTAGGGGAGCATGTGACAGGTCACAGGTTCTCCACTCAAGGATTGAAACATAATAGCAAAACTATATATATAATATTATTCTGTATTTCTTGAATATTCCTGTTCACATCCAGCCATGTGTAATAATAACACATTACATGTATTATGAACTCCTTCCTATGCAGGAAGAACATGTTGAATGACTTGCTGCGCTTCGATGTGAAGGACTGCTCATGGTGTCGGTAGGTAGAGATCTTTATAGACCCAATGGGTAGAGATCTGTTCTTCATAGAGCTGACAGATCTGTTCTTCATAGACCTAAGGGGTAGAGATATGTTCTTCATAGAGCTGACAGATCCGTTTTTCATAGACCTGACAGGTAGAGATCTGTTCTTCATAGACCTGACGGGTAGAGATCTGTTCTTCATAGACCTGACGGGTAGAGCTCTGCTCTTTATAGACCTGACAGGTAGAGATCTGCTCTTTATAGACCTGACAGGTAGAGATCTGCTCTTTATAGACCTGACGGGTAGAGATCTGTTCTTTATAGACCTGACGGGTAGAGATCTGCTCTTTATAGACCTGACAGGTAGAGATCTGTTCTTTATAGACCTGACAGTATTTTACAGAAGAGTCGTACAGAAGAGTCGCCCCCCACCAGACCACACCAGTGAATGCTGTTCTGTGAAGTATGTTGTGATGATATTTTCAGCGCCTTTACAACAGGAACTCCTCCCGCGCCCAGATACCACCACTCTGCCGTGGTCTATGGCAGCAGCATGTTTGTGTTTGGTGAGGTCTACCATCTTACCCCTGGTGTTGAGCTTCTTCTTCTTCTGCTCGGTTGCGTAATATGATGTCGTAGTTTGTACGTACACAGAAAATGCACTGATGGCTATTTGTGGTGTTGTCTTCCAGGCGGCTACACCGGAGACATCTACTCCAATTCCAACTTGAAAAACAAAAACGACCTTTTTGAATACAAGTTTGCAACGGGCCAATGGACCGAGTGGAAAGTGGAGGGCAGGTAACGTTGTGACAACGGAATCGACCGTTCAACAAGGATGGTTCATCTTTCATAGTTTAGTCTTTCTAGTTGATTTGTTTGCCGTTTCTTCGTCTCATTGTCAGCCTCCCGGTGGCCAGGTCGGCACACGGCGCCACCGTCTACGACGACAAGCTGTGGATCTTCGCTGGATACGACGGGAACGCCAGGTTGGAGCCTTGGTCTAAATCCTCTGTCCACGCCACGTGGTCTAATCCAACATGTGGCCGTTTTAATAAGTGACGTCATCGCCATGTTCCCTCCCCTGCAGGTTGAATGACATGTGGACGATCAGCCTGCAGGACAGAGAGCAGGCCTGCTGGGAGGAGGCCAGTAGACGCCCTTCATAATCAAACCTGGCCATTTTATAATATAAGAGAGGACTGCCTCTTACTTCCAGACAACAACATCCAGATCAGCTCCACTTAAAGGGAAAACTGCTGAAAAGTGGGGAAATGTTCCTGAAAACCAATGACCAATGGTTTTTCAACACGTGGATGAAAAAGTACTCTCCAAACAACCTATGTTAGAAGAGAAGTGATGTGGTTAGATAGAAGAGCCAGGGTTGATCCTGTTTATAATCTATATATGGAGCCTCTATGGGATATTTATTTATGTGTTACTGGCAGTTTTGGGTGAATCAAACCCTTCAAACAGTGTGTTTGGTTCTCCTTTAATACAGCCATATTAACATTGAGCTTAACTCTTGTGTCCACCAGATTGACCAGAGCGGGGAGATCCCGCCGTCTAGCTGCAACTTCCCCGTGGCCGTATGCCGGGACAAAATGTTTGTGTTCTCGGGGCAGAGTGGAGCCAAAATCACCAACAACCTCTTTCAGTTTGAGTTCAAGGGCCACATGTGAGTGGGGTTCACCTTAACTTTGGTTAGGCTAGACAGAGCGATCAAAGCAGCCTCGAAAGCATGACGTGTCATCTAATAATCAGGATGAAGTGGTTACCCCGTTCACCTGGGCTCTGACCCTCCCACCCCCCTCCTCAGGTGGACCCGCATCCCGACAGAGCACCTGTTGCGGGGCTCACCGCCCCCTCCCCAGCGGCGCTACGGCCACGCCATGGTGGCGTTCGACCGCCACCTGTACGTGTTCGGGGGCGCGGCGGACAACACGCTGCCCAACGAGCTGCACTGCTACGACGTGGACTCCCAGTCCTGGGAGGTGATCCAGCCCAGTCTGGACAGTGAGGTACGTAACAGACCCCATGTTGACACGTGTAACTAGACTGCTGTGCTAGTGCATCACAGACCCTATCACCTCACATGTGTAACTAGACTGCTGTGCTAGTGCATCACAGACCCTATCACCTCACATGTGTAACTAGACTGCTGTGCTAGTGCATCACTGACCCTATGACCTCACATGTGTAACAGTATGTGTAACACATACTATATGCTTCTTCCAGGTCTGTCAATACAACGATGCGTATTTAAAGGTGAGCAGGGCATTAAGGGACTGTCAGACTATTACAGGTGAGAAGGATGAACATTAAGGGACTGTCAGACTATTACAGGTGAGAAGGATGAACATTAAGGGACTGTCAGACTATTACAGGTGAGAAGGATGAACATTAAGGGACTGTCCGCCTGTAAAAGGTGAGAAAGGGGTTTATTGAGAGACTGAGATTAAGTGAGATTGAGTATTCTGTTTAAAAAGTATATTTTCTATTTAAAAAATATATATTCTATTCTATAAAGATCTATTATATTCTATACATTTATATTCTTAAAATATATATTCTATTCTATAAAGATATATTCTTTTCTATAAAGATATATTCTATTCTGAAAAGAAAAGAGAAAATCCTTTCATCTTTTCAAGTCTTAGTTGTTTAGTCCTTAGTAGTTTAAACAGTTGTCCATTTTGTTCCGTCCTCAGATGCCGAGCGGCCGGCTGTTCCATGCGGCGGCGGTCATCCACGACGCCATGTACATCTTCGGAGGGACGGTGGACAACAACGTCCGCAGCGGGGAGATGTACCGATTCCAGGTTTGGGCTCTCACGCACCTATACATACAAATGACCCCACGGAAGATGGCCTCTTTCCTGGTCCGCCCACGACACGCCACGCCACATGACCACCCTGGTTTTCTTTTTTAAACAGTTCTCCTGCTATCCCAAGTGCACTCTCCACGAGGACTACGGCAAGCTGTGGGAGAACCGGCAGTTCTGTGACGTGGAGTTCATTCTGGGAGAGGTGAGGGGCTGCAGAGACGCTTGGCTCAGGATCAGCATTTAAAACTTGGTCAACAATGGCAAATATAAGGCCTTAAAGGGTATTGATAAATAAGTCTTGTTTCATTTGCATAGGGCTTACCTTTTGTGAGGCTGTATTGGAGATAAAAAACAATGTTTAATTTGCTCTGTGAAATGAGTTTCTCTTTCAAGGGGAAATTAGTTTCTAGTGGCTCCCTGGGAACCCTCTGGCGCCCCCCAGGGGAGGCACGGCACACTGTGAAAACCCCTGTGTTACAATATCCACATAAACATCAAGGTCTAACATTTCCAACTGTCTGAGTGTGGTCATCGCATGTGTCATGCGCTCCACAGAATGCTAATGATGACATCATCATCACGTTCTCTCTCTCTCTCTCTTTCTCTCTCTCGCTCTCTCGCTCTCTCTCTGTGTGTGTGTGTGTGTGTGTGTGTGTGTGTGTGTGTGTGTGCAGAGGGAGGAGCGTGTCCTTGGTCATATCGCCATAGTGACGGCCAGATGCCAGTGGCTGAGGAGGAAGATACTGCAGGCGCGGGACCGGCAGAGACAGGTTAGGCTCCGCCCCCTCAGGGAAAGAAAGAACTCTTAATGATGAAGGAAGAAACCTTCAGAAGGAACCAGAGAAAACTTAGGAGTGCACCGAGTGCCATAAGTGACCTTTTACATGAAATTTAAAGTACAATAATAAAAAGGGAGATGGAAAGAAATGGTATTGTGTGTGTGTGTGCATGTGTAGAAGAGCAAGCAGGAGAGCACGGAGGAGAGCGAGGAGGGGGAGGCGACCGAGGGTACCAAGGACATCCCGGTGGTCCGGCCAGTCGGGTCGCTGGAGGTGTCCATTCGGGAGGCGGAGGCCCAGCCCTTCCAGGTGCTCATGCAGTTCCTCTACACGGACAAGATCCAGTACCCTCGCAGAGGTCAGTGCCCTTCACTCACACACACGTTGGTCAGTCACCTCACTGGCTGGTAGAGACGGGAGTCTGCGGGGACCTCACGGTGCGATGTTACACCCATTTAGGGGTGCCGATTAGGGGTGTAGGAAAACCAAATCCATTCACATTCATAGTTATTTTTTGTTTGTCTTAGGTTTTCCTTTGTGTGTTAACATTACTGCTCAGTTGATAAAAACCTTTTTCTAATATAAAAACGACATAACCTTATGCACACTTTACTATGTGCTGCTTGCGTGCCATTTCAGGCCATCATTGCCTTTCTTAGCGCCTGTAGATCCTGAAGTCAGCATCATTTAAATCACACACTGACTCTTATTGGTAAATGGACAGCATTTAAATACTGCGCTTTAACCAACACATTGTTATACACATTCATACACACATTGTTATACACATTCATACACACATTCTTATACACATTCATACACACACACATTCACACACACACACACACACACACACACTTATACACACACACACACACACTTATACACACACACACTTATACACACACACACTTATACACACACTCATACACACACTCATACACACATATTCCCACACTTCCGGCGGGTTCAGCCTTGCGAGCGGACAGCCAGCTGGTCAGGAGCAGTCAGGGTTTGGTCAACCTGCTCCCTAGTGGCCATACGTATGAATAGAGATTGTGTAAATATTGCGATATGTTTGTTTTTTAACAGAACACAGTGAATAGGTGAACACACTATAGCGCCCTCTGTTGGACGGTACCATTAGTTTGCTTTCACTAAAGTAACTTAAGACAACATGGTACATTTACTTTAAAATAAAGGATGTCGATTTTTAACCAGACGGGTCCGGAGTCCAAGGGGTCCCCAGGGGACCGTCTGCTTCACCTGGCGGTAAGGACCGTTTTGTCTCTTCTCTGTCCAGGACACGTCCAGGACGTCCTGCTCATCATGGACGTCTACAAGCTGGCGCTGAGTTTCCAGCTGTCTCGTCTGGAGCAGCTGTGTGTGCAGTACATCGAGGCGTCCGTGGACCTGCACAACGTCCTCAGTGTCTGTGAGAACGCCAACAAGCTGCAGCTGGACCAGCTCAAGGTACGAGGCAGGTCTATGGGCCTAGCTATGTGTCCGTGTGTTTTTAAAGCGGCATCTTTAAAGTGTTTTACTCTTACCGATGCGTTACGTCTCCCGACCACAGGAGCACTGCCTCAACTTCGTGGTGAAGGAGTCCCACTTCAACCAAGTGATCATGACCAGAGAGTTTGAGCGTCTGTCCACGGCGCTCATCGTGGAGATCGTGCGGCGCAAGCAGCAGTCCCCCCTGCGGCTGTACCCGGACCAGCCGGTGGACATCGGCACCTCGCTGGTACAGGACATGAAGGCCTACCTGGAGGGAGGCGGCCTGGACTTCTGTGACATCATCCTGCTGCTGGACGGACACCCGAGGCCTGCCCACAAAGCCATACTAGCTGCCCGCTCCAGGTACTCACAAGAATATTGATAATTAGTATTAGTAAATATGATATATTATGTTGATACGGATGATTGCTTGATTATTATTCTTTTGTTTATATTATTATTATTATTATTATAATGTTGGATTCATTAATGATCATTACTAGTTATTATATATAATAATGTTATAATTATATTATTTTGTATTAGTTATATTATTACATTATGTATAAAGATGATAGTACTAATCTTATACATTTTTCAATTATATAAAAGATTAACTCAAATAATAACTTTACTTATTATATAGGTATATTACCTTTTTCACAAACAGTGTAAAGTTTACCACTTTACAAGCTTTAACAAACAATAGCAAAAAACTGATGAATAGAATTATTACTCCATACAAAACGTCATGTCACTTGTCTCCAAGCCAAAGTAGTGCACATGAGCTGTGTATATAAGGGTGCAAACAGCCTGTGTGTGTGCGTCTGTGTGTGTCCATATGTGTCCGTGTGTGTGTCTGTGTGTGTGTGTGTGGGTCCGTGTGTGTGGGGGTCCGTGTGTCCGTCCCCTCAGCTACTTCGAGGCCATGTTCCGCTCCTTCATGCCGGTGGACGGCCAGGTGAACATCTCTATCGGGGAGATGGTCCCCAGCAAGCAGGCCTTCGAGTCCATGCTGCGCTACATCTACTACGGAGACGTGGATATGCCCCCCGAGGACTCTCTGTATCCTTCAGTCCTTTCCTACATTACATTTCATTCAACACAGATAGACGAGAGAACTACTCGTCATTAGAAGTCATATGTGCATTTCCTTCCTAACAAGCCTCCAAAAGCAGAGCCAGTACTCGGGTAAAAGCACAATAAATTAACTCCCTAGTACAGACACAATAAGTACATAAAACAGGGGGTCAAGTCAAAAGACACAAGCTGATAAGACAAAGTGAATAAACAACAAACAAGTGCTTCCTATCTAGGTTTGATCGGTTCACGGCTCCGGTGACGACTTCAGTCGTCCAATTTGGCCGTTGTCCTCGATGAGCTTAAGTTAATTGAATATCATTTGGAGGAGATATGCGATGTCGCCTGTACAGCACGTACAGTATTTGCACCAGTCCTTGCTTTGTGATCAATGTTTTAATCTAATTAGATTAATTATCTGGAGTGCGTTGGCTTCCCTAACCCCCCGCTGACAGCTACCTGTTCTCCGCGCCATATTACTACGGCTTCTCCAACAACCGTCTGCAGGCCTACTGCAAGCAGAACCTGGAGATGAACGTCACGGTGGAGAACGTGTTGCAGGTCTGTAGCTTCGGTCACCGGTTCCGCAGCATCCTAACCGGCCTAGCGGGTTTCTACCCACAGGCAGTGTGCCTACTGAACTGCTAGGAGTGCTGCTATCATAACATTGTCCCCAATATTTCACTGTTGTATATGTGGAGTGTGTGTGTGGTTGGTGGCTGGTTTAAGCAGCCTCACCTGGCCTGATTTAAGACAGATTACTCAATGGCTGGTGAGGCTGACCCACACCTGTGGGTCATTGTAAATCAAGGCCCACAGGTTAAAGCAGCCACCACCACCTCACACCAGAGGAAGAGCTCTAGCATGGACCATCTGCTCTGTTCACAACGATTGAAGCTCTTTCTCTAGTGAGTGTGGTGGTGGCAGTTTTAACCTGTGAGCCTTGATTACCAAAGACCCACTTGTGTGGGTCAGCCTCACCAGCCATCGAGTAATCACTGTAACTCTTTGTAACTTTGTATTTGTACTTACTGTGTAGTAGTTTTACTTCTACTGTAAATGTTGGAAATAATTCATACTGCGGGAGTGAATGGGGAGTCAGCATTCCATTGTACTTTTTAGACGTGGACCATAAAGAATCTTAGAATCGTTCAAACTGTTCCCGTTTCCCTTCTTGCAGATCCTGGAGGCGGCCGATAAGACGCAGGCCCTGGACATGAAGAAGCACTGCCTCCATATTATCGTGCACCAGTTCATCAAGGTGGGTGGGCTGGTGTCTGGAGCCCTGGGGGTGTGCTGCCCACTCAGTGCAGCTGGGCTGACCCCTTAAGAGACCCTCACTCCCCGCAGCTGGGGGGGGGGGCGGATAGTGGATCGCCCTTCCTTGTTCTGCATGGAGACCGAGAGACTGTTTACACAAAAGACCGGCTGTACAAGCACCTTATTCCTGGTTGATTCCTGGGTTCACAGTGCTGGGCTGTGTTTGTGTTGAAGAACCAAGGAAAGCACTTGCAACCCCCCCCCCCGCCCCCAACGCTTTCTGGAATTCCTTTCATTTTCTGCATGTTTGTTTGTTTGCAGCGTCCCTCATTGAGGCTGTACTTGATTTGGTAACACCTCAAGTTACTATTTTAGGTTTCATTTTTTGCCCTTTTCTCCTCTCCTCTCCCCTTTCTGTTGAAGGTGTCCAAGCTGCCCAACCTTCGCTCCCTCAGCCAGCTGCTGCTGCTGGACATCGTGGAGTCCCTGGCCACGCACATCTCAGATAAACAGTGTGCTGAGATGGGGCCGGACATTTAAGATGACCTCACCCTGTATTTCTCCCCCCGCAGCACGACTAGCTCATACACCCGCTAGCCTCCCGGCTCCACCTGTTTCCGTTCTGTTTTGGGTTCTGTTTGTGTTCTGTTGGAGCTTGCATGTCAACTCTTGTCATGATGTTTAGGTGAACGAGGGACGACTCTCCTTGGTAGCGGAGACACTGTAACCCCCCAATGGACCACCACCTCTTATAGCTCCGCGTGTAGACGTAAGGCAGATGATGACTACACCGCTGTCTGTACAGCTGAATAGGGTTACATCCAAAGCTGCTCCCCTGTAAGCCATGGATCCCTTCATATAGCCATTATGTTCCCCCGACGGTGAGACCATGTGATGCACAAGTACTTACTGCATTTTACAAAGTTAACCCCGTCGGGAAAAGTAGAATGAGATCCGCCTTATTAGTCCTGGTTTCACGCTGAAGGATTTAGTGTTCCGTGTAGGAGCTGTGTACCATGATGTGTCTTTAAGCCATCGCCGTTTTCTTGAATGTTTGACAAAGGCACACGTCGTCATATTAACCACTAGTAACCACTTTAGCCGGCTCACTTAACCATGTATTATATGTGATTCAGTTACAATTGTATTCCCACCAAGAGCCCTATGTATTTAATGCCTTAATAAATATCTTGGTTAAACGACTGACTGTGGTCCTGGTCTCTGTGTGGGGGGGGGAGAGAGAGAGAGAGAGACACACAGATAGAGGGGGGGGGAGAGAGAGACAGACAGACAGACATGGAGACGGAGAGAGACACGCACAGAGAGAGGGGGAGAGAGAGAGACACGTGTGTGTGTGTGTGTGTGTGTGTGTGTGTGTGTGTGCCTGCCAGCCACACGGTCCATCTAAGGTACCAGGACCAGGAGAGGAGACGGCCTGCAGGGCACAATGCCTCTCATTCTTCCTAGGAGACAACCATCAGAATCATCTGCCAGACTTTGCATTTGAAACTTTCTTTAGTGGTAACGGCTACTTCCAAATAACATAACATTTGTAATGATGCCACGATGACGCATACGTTATCCGGGGGGACAGGCTGTCTCCCAAAGTCCACCCAGTGATTGATTTCATCTGAACATTCTGTTTAACATGAGGTGAATTGAAGACACAGAACAAGATACTTGGGCCGTTGGATCTCATTTCTCGCGGGCTGCCAGTTGAAGCTCTTTAGACCCTGCGAAGGGTCTCACTCCAGCGGGGAACACAAGCCGCCATTCACTGCCTTGATACTTGAGACACTTGGCAAAACCCAAGCTTTTGCCTGGGTTTTACTTTGCAAAAAAGCCTTAATGATACCTTCACCTCTGACCTCTGTTCAAATTGTTTCCTCCAACATAATTAAAACCTCCAAAGGCATGGACACTTACTTGCACACGGACTCGTATCAATGAACAGTTATGGTTTAGGAGGTCAAAGGTTGTCTTCTTACTGGGCTCTGTGCTCATGTTTCATTCATTTAAAGCTACCTGTGCACACGCTCTGCCCAGAATCCCACTGGGCCATATTTGGTTTCATCGAAAAAGAGACTTCATTGTTCACAGCGATGATATTTATCGCCATGGAAAGAAAACAGTGTGCCTCTTGTAATGCTTTTTGGGGCTGCTTCTATCTCCCTGTTATCAGGTGCACTTTATTAAGGCAGAGATGAGGTGGGCCCCCGGGGTCCGACCAGCTACCTGTGGGAGGGACTATCCACCGCTGGGCTCTTACCCCGGACCAGAGACCAGCGGGACACCAAGGGGAGTGAGACGTCTTGTGTGCATCGCAGCGACTGGTGAGCCCAAGAAGATGGTTTTCCTCACCACTAAAATGATGCAGAGGACCGCCCTCTTCGTCACCATCGGAGGTCTGGTCACCTCCCTCATCACCGCCTTCATCCCGCTGTGGAAGACCATGAACTCTGACCTGAACGAGGTGGAGAACTACTACTCTGGCCTCTGGCACATGTGTGTCTTCACCGAGGAGGTGGGCGTGCAGTGCAAGGCCTACGAGTCCACCCTGGCGCTGCCGGGGGACCTGCAGGCGTCCCGGGCGCTCATGGCCGTGTCCATCGCCACCGGCGCCCTGGCCGTGGCGATGGTGTTCCCCGCCATGGAGGGGGTGGAGGTGTGCCGGGGCCGGCCGGGCCCCAGGCGGGCGCTTCTCCTCGGCGGCGGGGTGCTGTGCTGGGTGTCGGGCCTCACCACCCTGGCCCCCGTGTCCATCGTGGCCTACACCACGGTGGTGGAGTTCTGGGACCGGAACCTGCCCGACGTGGTGCCGCGCTGGGAGTTCGGTGAGGCCATGTTCTCCGGCTGGTTCGGGGGTCTGGCGCTGGTCCTCGGGGGGACTCTCTTCTTCGTCGGTGTGTGCATGGCGGACTTTGACCGGCGGTCGGCCGGTCCTCCAAACGGCCCGCAGGTGACGCAGAGAGCCAAGCACTACTTGAAGACCGAGGTTTTATGAGACCAAACACTATTGATTGAATATGAATCCTGTTGTAAAATAGACATTCTGCACAGCGCACTACTTCCTGTTGTAAAATGCCTCCACTTCAATTCAGAGAACCAGATGGTCAACACTTTTTGCAACAAGGCTTCGCTGCACCGCTGAGTAACATGCATCCGTTTGAATGAATGATCAGAATTTGATCCAAAATCAAATAAACATGAAGCATGAAACACGTGTGTCATGTCATGTGAATTCATTCATACAAACGAAAGCCCTGGCAGTGGCCAGGCGTGGTAACTGAGATAACCCTGCTGATGTCCAATATTATTATTATTATTATTAATAGTAATAATTAATACTGCTATAGATATACAGATATATAGATATATAGATACACATATACAGGTATAGATGATGTTCTAGGTATTGTAATTCAGGGACAGGGCTGAAATGTGTTCCTTTTAAGAGAACAAACCAATCTGTTTACAAAAGTAGTGGTCATTTAACAGAGAACATGGAACCTGTAACATGGATGTACTTATATATATATATATATATATATATACTTATACGTGTGAAATATAAAGTCACACAAGACCATCATGCAATATGTATTCACTGGCTCTGAAGAGCATCTCTTTAGAGTCAATAAGGTAATAGTTCCTCTACCGTCTGCTGAACAAAGAACATTTAGACGTTTTAACAATGACAGATTTACACACTTTATCCTACACTTGACACAAAGAATACACTTTTTGTACACAGCTTGTTTTCCTTATATGGATGAAAGTACTGCATTCAATTAAACCAGTGATGTAAGGCGCTCTCTCTCTCTCTCTCTCTCTCTCTCTTTGTCTGTCTGTCTGTCTGTCTTTAAGGAGCATTCATCATCTTGTTGAATAGAGTGCAGCCAGAGAGAGAGAGAGAGAGAGAGAGAGAGAGAGAGAGAGAGAGAGATAGGGTGTGTTTCATTTGGCTCCCTCATTCCCTATTCCCGACATAGTGAACACTATTTAAGGATTAAGTATAGGGGGGAATTTGTACATTAATTATGCGCCAGTAGTCCATCTGTGTCTATAGTATATATCTGATGACAATGAATGAATGAAATCCACTGTACACTTATTCTACATTGCATTATGGGTATTAAATAGTGCACAAGTGGACCAATTGGAACACAGCCAGAGAGAGAGAGAGCAATAAAGAGAGGGAGAGAGAAGTGGCCAGTAGTGGCCAGTAGTGGCCAGTAGGTGGTACAGTAGGTGGTACAGTAGGTGGCCAGTAGTGGCCAGTAGGTGGTACAGTAGGTGGCCAGTAGGTGGCCAGTAAGTGGCCAGTAGGTGGTACAGTAGCAGTGGGTACAGTAGTGGCCAGTAGGTGGTACAGTAGTGGCCAGTAGGTGGTACAGTAGTGGCCAGTAGGTGGTACAGTAGTGGCCAGTAGGTGGTACAGTAGTGGCCAGTAGGTGGCCAGTAGGTAGCCAGTAGGTGGCCAGTAGGTGGTACAGTAGTGGCCAGTAGGTGGCCAGTAGTAGCCAGTAGGTGACCAGTAGTGGCCAGTAGGTGGTACAGTAGTGGCCAGTAGGTGGCCAGTCGTGGCCAGTAGGTGGTACAGTAGTGGCCAGTAGGTGGCCAGTAGTGGCCAGTAGGTGGTACAGTAGTGGCCAGTAGGTGGCCAATAGGTAGCCAGTAGGTGGCCAGTAGGTGGTACAGTAGTGGCCAGTAGGTGGCCAGTAGGTGGCCAGTAGGTGGTACAGTAGTGGCCAGTAGGTGGCCAGTAGTGGCCAGTAGGTGGTACAGTAGTGGCCAGTAGGTGGCCAGTAGGTGGTACAGTAGTGGCCAGTAGTGGCCAGTAGGTGGCCAGTAGGTGGTACAGTAGAGGCCAGTAGGTGGCCAGTAGGTGGTACAGTAGTGGCCAGTAGGTGGCCAGTAGTGGCCAGTAGGTGGTACAGTAGGTGGTACAGTAGGTGGCCAGTAGTGGCCAGTAGGTGGCCAGTAGGTGGTACAGTTGTGGCCAGTAGGTGGCCTGTAGGTGGTACAGTAGGTGGCCAGTAGTGGCCAGTAGGTGGTACAGTAGTGGCCAGTAGTGGCCAGTAGGTGGCCAGTAGGTGGTACAGTAGGTGGCCAGTAGGTGGCCAGTAGGTGGTACAGTAGTGGCCAGTAGGTGGTACAGTAGTGGCCAGTAGGTGGTACAGTAGTGGCCAGTAGGTGGCCAGTAGTGGCCAGTAGGTGGTACAGTAGGTGGCCAGTAGTGGCCAGTAGGTGGCCAGTAGTGGCCAGTAGGTGGTACAGTAGGTGGCCAGTAGTGGCCAGTAGGTGGCCAGTAGGTGGTACAGTAGTGGCCAGTAGTGGCCAGTAGGTGGCCAGTAGGTGGCACAGTAGGTGGCCAGTAGTGGCCAGTAGGTGGCCAGTAGGTGGTACAGTAGTGGCCAGTAGGTGGCCAGTAGGTGGTACAGTAGGTGGTACAGTAGGTGGCCAGTAGTGGCCAGTAGGTGGCCAGTAGGTGGTACAGTAGTGGCCAGTAGGTGGCCAGTAGTGGCCAGTAGGTGGTACAGTAGGTGGCCAGTAGGTGGTACAGTAGGTGGCCAGTAGTGGCCAGTAGGTGGTACAGTAGGTGGCCAGTAGTGGCCAGTAGTGGCCAGTAGGTGGTACAGTAGGTGGCCAGTAGTGGCCAGTAGGTGGTACAGTGAGCAGCACCTACATTGAGAAGTTAAACCAATCATGGAACAAGTAAGTGATTCTGTGATTCACTTTTTCAGAAGGTCCTCAATCAATCAATGTCAATTCGAAACAAACTAAATGTTGTGAATGTTATAAATATTCATAAAATATTGCATGACATGAATTCATGTCACTATTGATGTCATCCATGATACTAGTTGAATATATTGTATCGCTGTGTGCACTAAAGACTTTCATCTCAAATGTGCGAAATTCCAGGCAGCAAAATATAATTAGCATTATGTTCCCCTCCTTGAAATGTATTCACATTCAGTCCAACGTGCCGAGCGACTTCCAGCGAGTGGGAACTGGTTCAGCCCGCAGGAATACGATCAACTACAGTAATGGTGTGTCGTTCGCGAACGAACGACTCTTCACGAACGAATCTTTTCAGTCAGTGACTCTAGTAAACGTTCGTTCACTTCGTTCAGCTTACAATCTAGTCTATCGACAAGGTCCTCGCAGTGTTTTGCGTTGTTGCTCCATGAAAGAGCCGTATGACTCAGGTTGTAAAGAGCCGTATGACTCAGGTTGTAAAGAGCCGTATGACTCAGGTTGTAAAGAGCCGTATGACTCAGGTTGTAAAGAGCCGTATGACTCAGGTTGTAAAGAGCCGTATGACTCAGGTTGTAAAGAGCCGTATGACTCAGGTTTTAAAGAGCCATATGATTCAGGTTTAAAGAGCCGTATGACTCAGGTTTTAAAGAGCCGTATGACTCAGGTTTAAAGAACCGTATGACTCAGGTTTTAAAGAGCCGTATGACTCAGGTTTTAAAGAGCCGTATGACTCAGGTTTAAAGAACCGTATGACTCAGGTTTTAAAGAGCCAGATTCAGGTTAAATGAGTGCGTCCCTTTTAGAAAAACAACCACTGAAGCTTCTCTTGTAAACATGGCTGGGAATGTGGCGCGTGAGGCACCTCCGTAAAGGACAGTAATCCTGCTGCAGCCAGCCAGCAGCCAGCCAGCCAGCCATCCAGCCAGCAGCCAGCCAGCCAGCCAGCCAGGCAGCCAGCCATCCAGTCAGCCATCTAGCCAGCAGCCAGTCAGCCAGCCAGCCATCCAGCCAGCCAGCCAGTCAGCCAGCCATGCAGCCAGCCAGCCAGCCGGCAGCCAGCCAGTCAGTCAGTCAGGCAGGCAGGCAGACAGGCAGCCAGTCAGGCAGGCAGGCAGCGTAATGTATTCAGGGAAGGCGGTGGTCAGACCAGACAGCACAGCAGGGGGTGGTGTGTGTGTGTGTGTGTGTGTGTGTGTGTGTGTGTGTGTGTGTGTGTGTGTGATCGAGGGCGATCAGGCTTTACTGGCAGGTCGGGTCTTTAGCATCTGAAAGATGAAAAGGTTTGAAGAGAAAGTAGAATTTTTAAGGGGGGTGTTTGTATGGGTGTTTTTGGAGAAAACAGGAGGGGGGAGGGGGAGAGAGAGAGAGTGGGACAGAAAGAGAGAGAGTGGGACAAAAAGAGAGAGAGTGGGACAGAGAGAAAGAGAGAGAGCGAGAGAGGGGGAGAGAGAGAGAGAGAGAGAGAGAGGGAGTGGGGAGAGAGATTGAGAGAGCGCTGAGAAGAGAGTGGGTGAGAGAGAGAGTGGACTGGAGAGAGTGCAGAGAGAGAGAGAGAGAGAGAGAGAGAGGGAGAAAAGGTTGAGAGAGGCACACAGAAGAGGGGCGGGAGTATAGGAAGAGAGAGAGAGAGAGAGAGAGAGAGAGAGAGAGAATTGGTGCTGTGCTAGCATCCCCACAAGCAACTCTATCAATACTGCGTACAGTTGAGACTCTATAGCAGAGGGCCTGCTGCTGCTGCTGATATCTGCAGGCTGGGCCAGAGACTACCAGAGCCTTCTGCCTGCTGGACGGTGGAGGTGGAGCGCACGCACACACACACACACACACACACACACACACACACACACACACACACACACACACACACACACACACACACACACACACACACACACACACACATCCCAGCCCCTGCTGCAATCTAGAGGGCGAGGAGCAGAGTGGAGCACAGCCGAGAAGGAGGAGGAGGAGGAGGAGGAGGTACACCGGGAGACACTGAGGGAATACCGGAGGAGAGCCTGGGAGCCAATCGCCGGGCAGAGAGCGAGAGAGAGAGAGGACCGGACGGCTGGGGGGGGGAACTTACCGGCTGGTATGCTACCGCGCTCCGCAGGCTGAGCCGCTGAACGCCTGTTTGACAGGAGGAAACTCCCACTCTGTGCACCTGCTCCACACGCTGGCTCTGGTAAGCCCTCTCCCTCACCGCCACTCAATCAATGTGCCTGATCAGCGTTCCTGTGCCTGTCCTGTTTGGGTCTGTCTTGGTGCACTGGTGGTGCAACCTGCCTGTAGTTCTATGGAAGTTTGTAGCCCTGGATCTCCTGTGGTTGTTGGGGGGGTTTATGTGGTACTCGCGACCCTGATCAGTGTAACCACTAAGCCCAGCACATGGCATTATGATGATCATCAACACACTGGGGAACAAGACTGGTCACTGACATGCGAAGGTGTGTGGACCCAGGACCAACCAGAGGACAGACCCTCTCACTGGAGCTGAACAGACTCGTTATGTCATCACCATTGCAGAGGGGCTTTAAAATAGGTTCTTTAAAGTCTTGAGTTATTGATTATATTGACCGTGACGATAATAATAATGATGAGGATTAATTTGTGTGTATGCGCGCGCGCGCGTGTGTGTGTGTGTGTGTGTGTGTGTGTGTGTGTGTGTTATGGGCGCGGGGGTGCGTACTATGAAAGTAGTCAACACAACAGTTGTCTTGTCCTGTGGTGTTCCGCAGGACGTCCCTCGGTGAAAACCTTCCTGGTTGCTAGTTTTCCGTGACATCATAGAACCACACCAACTTGTGTGCTACTTGCAGGTGTTCGTGCAGCCCCCTTTGAAGTATTTATGAATATATAGACCAGGTGTGC
>CM051017.1:4231008-4253508 GCA_027704905.1 Muraenolepis orangiensis
GCTTCTCTGATCCAACTCTCTGCTCCTCCATTTTATGGTCTATTGGTGGGCCCTGCGGGTAAAGTATGGCAGTGTGTGTGTGTGTGTGTGTGTGTGTGTGTGTGTGTGTGTGTGTGTGGGTGGGTGTGTGCCATACTGAGAAGCCTTGTGTTTGTGTATGTGAGCCCAGAACCTCCCACGCCGTATTTAGAACCTTAACATGGTGCTGTTCTGTTCTGCGTTCCCCTCTCCCTCTGCACCGGTCCACTCGTGTGCCAGTGTGCGTTGTTACACGTGGAAGCAGGGATGGTGGTTGCTATGGAGCGCGGTGCAGGAATACTGTGGCACCCACACATCCCAAGCAGCAGCAGCAGCAGGGGAAGAGTTCCCAGCGGACTGATGAACAAACAGCGTGTTTACACCATGAATCACTTTGTTCATCATGTTTTAGAAGGCATGCGTTATTTGCATGCGTTTTACAGCATTTGTACCAAATTAAACCAACGTTAAACACACTAGAATCTTACCTCACCTCAGCTTCGACCAAACTAATGATTTGTGCTTATCTGTGTTAGTTAGTGTGTTCCAAGATCAACAAGATCATCTCTAAAACATATATAAGTATGTAAATATGGACCAAAAACTAGAGTCTAAACTGAAGTGTAAACTGTCAGCTCAGGTCTCCTTCCTCTTCCCTCTCTCTAACTTTGGTCCATTCAACAGACTTCCTGCTGAACTTCAAGGACATTACGATGCTCTTAGAATACCAAGTAGCCAGTGGGTACTGTTTGGTGATGAATCACATCGTGTAGAGGCTCACCTGACGCCCGGCCTCTCACTCACACACAGACCTCCTGATTGCGTGTGGCACAGACTCCCAGTGAGGGCCTGAGAGCCATGTGTGGGGAACATGGCAACAGAAACAAGGAGTCATTAGAAAACCAAGAGGGCCCCCGGTTCCCTGCTCAATGTGACAAGAAAGTTAATAGGACCTCGACGGCTGTTAATGTTTAACATGTCCCTGTGCAATAGTCCTTAACAGAGTGACACAGTGTGTGTGGGAATGTTGGTAATTAATACAATTACTTACTTCTTAACACACACACACACACACACACACACACACACACACACACACACACACACACACACACACACACACACACACACATACGCGCACACACACACACACATACGCGCACACACCAACACACATACACGCACACGCACACACATACACACACACACACGCATGCCAACACACACACACACGCATGCCAACACACACACACACACACACACACACACACAATCACACACACGCATGCATGCCCCCACACACACACACACTGCAACTTGCTTTAATTCATCTTGATTCATAAATACATTTCATTTGTTACTGTGTCAGGACATTCAGGGTCCCAAGTACCAACGCATTCCTTAAACATCAGGTCTGATTAGCTGACTTGTCAATAATGTTGGCCACCAGCAGCAGAAATGTTTCATTACTCAAAGCCATAGACCCGATTCTCCTGGGGCCATATGGGTTAGGCTGGGTGGGGGAACCTTCTAGAATCTTTGGAAACCATGACAGCTCAACAGAAAGCATTCTGAATGCTACATGGAGGGGAAATGGTTTCCCAGGAGTCTAGAATGATTAACCCAACTAACCAATATGAATCAGAACAGTTTTGACGTAATTGAAGTAATGATGATATCAGTGTACCAGTAAACCAGTACAGAGCACCAGCATAGATCCATAAGAATAAACCAGGACTCTTGGTGACTGGAGATCTCTCCTTCTGTCCTCCTGCAGAACAGGTTATGGGGAGGAGCTGAGGTGTGCCATGGCCCGCCCAGACCCACAGGTCCTGCAGTGTTTCCGTCACCTTCCGTCCACGCAGCCGCGCCCCTGCATCTGACCCCCGCTCCCCTCCCCTTCTCCCTGGGAGAGCCTCTGCCAGAGTCCCTGGCTTCACTCTGGGCCCACCATGGGAGGATGCTTCTCCAAACCCAAACCAGGTAGGCCCAGCCTCTCTCTCTCTCTCTCTCTCTCTCTCTCTCTCTCTCTCTCTCTCTCTCTCTCGCTCTCTCTCTCTCTCTCTCTTCTCTCTCTCTGTTCAAGTTTAAAAGGCATTTATTGGCAAGGAAAACACACATTTCCGAAGCACAAAAAGTACAAAAAAGATACAAAAATAATGTAGGGCTATAGTAAATAGTAGGCTGATAATTAATATAATAGAATTCTCTCTCTCTCTCTCTCTCTCTCTCTCTCTCTCGCTCACCTTGTACGTGATCACTTGCATGCCTGCCAGAGGTATACTAATATAGGTCATAGCAGGTGTTTGCGGTGTGGTGCTTGGTGGAGGAGGAGGAGGATATTATACGCTCTGTGTTGTGATCTTGAGGATCACACAGCGATCCATCAGCTGTGTGACGGCTTGGCTCTTCAGACGGGTGTTTTCCTCTGTCATTGTCCATACTCACTCGAACTGGCCACAGTTCTTAATTCTTTACTTATTTATTATTTAATTCTCACATTTTAAATTCTTTAAAACGTTTTTAAAAAATGTATTTTTTAATTCGCAAAGATTTTTATGTGTTGTCTTCGCTACTAAATAGTTTGTGTGTATGAATACAAATTCATAAAAACATAAAACACTAAATTCCTGTTCCTCACACAGCGGCCTCCCAAGGGAGCACCCACACACATCACACCACACACACACACCACCCACACACTCACACACACACCACACAAGTGACTAGTCCAGCGGAACATAGCGTGAACCTTCAGGGACTCATAACTTTAGGTCCATTAAACTCATTGTGCTCTGGGAGGACACATCGCTAACCATCGCTGACCACGTCAGATGAAAAACAAAGCGTGTCAATCCGTTTTTAAAGGCCTTTTAAAGAGTGTATCCATGTGTTACATGAGAAGTCATTAAGGTCCAGAAGGCTCACCTTAAAACACAACAGGCATTTAGTTATTTTTTTAGGCACTTATTATGAAATGAAATAACAAATCAATGTCATCTTTTTCTAAATCAAGTGGCGTTCAAATGCCTATGCTTACATACTGTATACATATGCTGACATATGCTGTATACAGTATATATATATATATATATATATAGTATATACATATACAGAGTACCCTAAAACTGTACACAAGACACTGTACTCTGTACTGTAGTGATAGGACTAGAATGATTTCAGCCACAGATGGTCTCCTCAGGTAAAGAACCCTGAGGAGACCATGTGTGATTAAGCCATCATCTCCTGATTAGATAACCTGCCACATGTACACCAGGACAATATTCCCCGTCTGTATCTCTCAAGTGGTGATCACTAAATATTATATAAATAGTATACTGTTAAAGCCTGGCGGCGGTAGCACCAGCTGACCTGGGACCAGCTGACCACCGCAACACAACACAACAAATATATTGAGTAGACTTGATTAACCTTTTAGCTAATTAAGAACCATTTGTGACTTGAAGAGAACTGGTTCTCTTCAAGTCTATTGATCTTTCTCTCTCTCTCTCTCTCTCTCTCTCTCTCTCTCTCTCTCTCTCTCTCTCTCTCTCTCTCTCTCTCTCTCTCTCTCTCTCTCTCTCTCTATTTCTCTCTCTGTGTCTTTCTCTCTCTCTCTCCCTCTTTCTCTCTCCCCTCTCTCTCTCTCTCTCTCTCTCTCTCTCTCTCTCTCTCTCTCTCTCTCTCTCTCTCTCTCTCTCTCTCTCTCTCTCTCTCTCACTCTCACTCTCACTCTCACTCTCTCTCTCTCTCTCTGTGTCTTTCTCTCTCTCCTCCCTCTTTCTCTCTCCCCCTCTCTCTCTCTCTCTCTCTCTCTCTCTCTCTCTCTCTCTCTCTCTCTCTCTCTCTCTCTCTCTCTCTCTCCTCTCTCTCTCTCTCTCTCTCTCTCTCTCTCTCTCTCTCTCTCTCTCTCTCTCTCTCTCTCTCTCTCTCTCTCTCTCTCTCTCTCTCTCACTCCCTCTTTCTCTCTTTTCTTCCGCTGCAAATGCAGTCACTCCTCTGATTTTCCGTTGGTTTTAATTAAGAACTGCTCTGCAGGACAGAATTCCAGCCAGATTACAGATTGTGTAAGAACCAAATCATCAGCACATTTTTCCAGTCGAAGAGATAAAGCTCGCAGCAGTTCAAAATAATCACATAGTTCCCTACCTTTTCTCCTTAACCTTAACAATTAGCAACCCATGTCATGTTGACATGTTCAACTTCACATGTGTGCTCAATCTTCCCGAGGTATATAATAAAAACTGTAGCTGTATCATAGAGGTTTTAAAACTGTTTTGAGGCCAGTTCAGTGGAGTGTGTGTGAGAGAGAATTATGTACCAATTTATTCTAATCCAATCTAAATATTGAACATGATTTGATTCTGTTGACTGTCCACAGTAATGTAAATGATGACTCTGGTTTCTAGATGTACTAATGGTTCTGGATTAGTAACAATTAGCATGGTTGGTTGGTTGATTTATTATTGAATTGATCTATAAACTAGACTAGTTAACAGATCATTCTACTGCTAACTACAACATGGAACCCGTACCGTACGAGCTAGCTCGGTTAGCAATGGCAGCACTGGTACTTCTGCTACACTGAAACACAACAACAGATACTTCACGCTGAAAGAAATGACGACAGAAAGTATGAAAAGTTACAGAAAATATATCGGTGTCCACAACATGAGTCTTAGCAATATTCTTGTAAATGCAAATCTTGTTTTTTTCGCATTATTCTTTTTAGGTTTTGTCGCATTTTTGCAAAAAGTCCTCGTCCTAAAACCCAAAGCTCCTTTGCTCTGTGTTCCCCTCAAGTGGAAGTGAAAGTGGAGTTGTCCCTGCTGGAGAAAGAGAGGGAGGTGGACGGCCTGTCCCCCAACGGCAAGGCCAGTCCCCTGGGGGACAGCAGGCCCAACGGGGCCCTCGGACGCTACTCCGACGAGGAGGCTGCGCCGCCTCGCCTCTGCCTCCAACCTCGGGACTACGTGGAGGCCTCCGTCTGCCACGTCAAGGACCTGGAGAACGGACAGTAAGACCCCGTCACCATCCTTCATCTTATCAATAATAATAAGAATAATAATAATGATAATGATAATCAGTTTAGAACAATGATAGAAATAGTTATAATTACTATCATTACTCTACTATCATTATGCTATTGTTAGAAAAAAAAGCTCTATTAATGATGATGCCCACTCAAGATTTCTTCCTTTATCATAAAGGGAGTTTTGTTTTGGTTGGTTGGGGGGGGGGGGGGGGTTAAATATGTGTCCTGTGAAGCCCTTTGAAACTGTAACTGTGATTAAGGGCTACACAAATAAAGTTGACTTGACTCATGCGTTGTATTTCTGGCGGTCTCTCAAGGACGCTCAAGGTCACGTGGCGTTGTAGTATAAAGAAACATGGGGACAGTGGTCTCTGGAGAGGAGGGGCTAGTGGCTACCATCTCCAGAGACAATAGCGATGGAAACTATATACACAATACATACACAATATGAGGAGTAGATCCAAATAGAGTGGACATAATACTGGAGCAGTAACCAACTAGCTGAAACACACACAAGGACTTCAGGGTTAGGTCTTCCACTACTAAATGCAGTGCTTGTGCCTCACATTCACCTATGGTTCACCCATTCATCCACCTCATGCAAGGAGACAGACGGCTGGTCAGAAGCAGTTAGGGTCAGGGTGTCTTGCTCAGACATGTGTCTTGCTCCACACATGTCTAGGAAGGAGGAACCATGCACAATAGCTAACATGTTTTCTATACGAGTGCTGCAGCAGTAGTAGTAGTAGTCGTAGTGCTGGCAGTGAAGGTGAGGTTGTTGCAGGATGCGTGAGGTGGACCTGGGGAGCGGCAGAGCTCTGCTCATCAAGGAGCACGGCGAGTTCTCGGCCATCGCTCACAAGTGTCCGCACTACGGCGCGCCGCTGGTCAAAGGTACGTCAGATTGGAGAGCTGTCACTCAACCACTAGGACCACCCGTCAGTCTGTCAGTGAGTGAGTGCTCTGTGAGAACATGTGTGTGTGTGTGAGTTGACCCGTGCCTACCTCCGTATGAGACCATTTTGGTTTGTTAATCTGACCAATCAGGAGGGCACAGCTTCCCTTTTTTGATTGATTCTGATTGGTGCAGGGAGGGATCAAAGAGGGGGGGGGGGGGGGACCTTTTCTCGGTTGTTTAGTTTAAAACATATTTTCTCTCTTTACAGCTCTCTTACCCTCCAGCACCGTTAAACACATGCTGTCCCCTCACTCACTGTATTAATTACATTAGTAACATAGTGTCATAAACATATTTATTGTTGCCCGATCAGGAGTGTTATCCAAAGGACACATCCGCTGCCCCTGGCATGGCGCCTGCTTCAACATCTCCACCGGGGACCTGGAGGACTTCCCCGGGCTGGACAGCCTGGCCACCTTCCAGGTGGACTTCTGATGTTTTGTGTTTGTTTCTGGTTTCTGCATATATAACTCTTTCATACACCATCCCTTTTGGAGGTTAGTATAGCTAGTAGTTAGTGTAAAGTATACATTCAGATGGGTATACATTCAGACTCAGCTGGAGCTGTAATTGTAATTGTGTGTGTGTGTGTGTGTGTGTGTGTGTGTGTGTGTGTGTGTGTGTGTGTGTGTGCGTTTGTGTTTAAGGTCCGGGTGGAAAAGGACAAGGTGATCATCCGAGCGAACAAGCAGGTATTAAATTGATAGTTTGACCACCGGGGAGATTCCTCCATAATAGCAGAACATCACCTCTCAGCACCTGGTTGGTGGTCAAGCTCTCTCTGTTCCCTCCAGGCTCTGCAGGCTCAGAAGAGATCCAAACCCATGTCCAGGTGTTCGGCCGTGATCAACTCCAACACAGGCTTCAGCCACGTGCTGATCATCGGCTCAGGTCACTCACTCACTCACTCACTCACTCACTCACTCACTCACTCACTCACTCATTCAGCAATTTACTCATGAACACACTAATTCATTCATTCATATGCCCACTCACTCATTCATCCATTCACACATTCACTCATACATTCATTCAATAATATATTCACTCGTGTATTCACTCGTTCATCCATTCACTCGTTCATCCATTCACACATTAATTCACAAATGTATTCATTACTCTGTTCACTCGCTCACTCATTCCGCCATTCACTCGTTCATCCATTCACTTGTTCACCACTCATTGCCTTCCACCTTACAGCATTGTGAGGACACGACGTGTAGCCTCTCTGTTTGTCACCTCTCTCATTTTAACATATCAAATCAAATCAGATAGAAAAAAAAGGGTCAACATAGAATCTGAAATGCACACTAAATTCGATACGATGGAAAGTATGTTAGTTATTCACGCCGTGTCTACGATAGGAATATCTCCGTCTATGTCTTCTCTTCAAACTCCTTTGAAACGGCGTCTGCAGGTCCGGCCGCTCTGGTGTGTGCCGAGACTCTCCGGCAAGAGGGCTTCACCGACCGCATCGTCATGTGTACCGCCGACAAGCACCCGCCCTACGACAGGCCTAAACTGAGTAAGGTTTGTACAGAGACACACCGGAGCACGTCCATACAGCCATACACACACAAGGATGACGCCCCCACACACACACACACACACACACACACACACACACATCAAAGGTTATACAAGAGGAGAGAGAGACATGCTACAAGATAAGGTAACGTTAAACACACACATCAAGTCATTTGTCTGTTTTATTAGTATTTTTTTATTGTTTTAATATAATAATATATATTTAATATAATTTTCACCATATAGGGTCAAACTGCAGATCAGTGACCTAGCTTCAGATGACCTGAATGTCCTGTCTGGGGTTAATGCACCATCTTATCTTATCTCCCATGAGTGACATGAGTCTCAAAGGTGCGTGTGTGTGGTGTTATCTGGTGGTGAACGCGTGTGTTCTGTGCCCAGTCTCTGGAGAGCACCGCGGAGCAGCTGAGGCTACGCTCACCTGACTTCCTCCAGCAGCACGACATCGAGCTGCTCACGGAGAAGGAGGTACCTGGTGATAACAGACCCGATGTGTAGCTCTATAGAGGAGGGATGTTCACAACGGGAACTGAACTGAAAGGGACGGACGAGAGAGGGCGAGGGTCGATGGTCCATCTTTTAGACTTTTATGTCACGGTAACAGAGCTGATGCTCATCACGTGTGTCAAGCAGTACTCTCTTATATTAATACTCAACATGCGTATGAAGCAGTACTCTCTTATATTAATACTCAACATGCGTATGAAGCAGTACTCTCTTATATTAATACTCAACATGCGTATGAAGCAGTACTCTCTTATATTAATACTCAACATGCGTATGAAGCAGTACTCTTATATTAATACTCAACATGCGTATGAAGCAGTACTCTCTTATATTAATACTCAACATGCGTATGAAGCAGTACTCTCTTATATTAATACTCAACATGCGTATGAAGCAGTACTCTCTTATATTAATACTCAACATGCGTATGAACAGTACTCTTTATAATACTCACAGCGTATGACAGTACTCTCTTATATTAATACTCAACATGCGTATGAAACAGTACTCTCTTATATTAATACTCTTCTACTCTCTGTCTGGGTGTGGTTAAGTACTCCATCCCATTATGTGCTATATTATATATATATATATATAATATATATATATGTGTGTATATACTGTATATATACTGTATATATATATAGAGAGATATATACCGGTGTATATATACACACCTATATATATATATATATATATATATATATATACACACCTATATATATATATGTGTATATATATATACAGGTATATATATACATAGGTGTGTATATATATATATATATATATATATAGGTGTGTATATATATATATATATAGTGTGTATATTTATATATACTTCATATATATATATATATATACTTCATATATACTGTATATATATATATATACAGGTATATATTGTTAATATATTACATATTAACTTGTAGGTGGTGGCGGTGGACGTCAAAACGCGTGCTGTAACGTTTGTGGGCGGCTTGAGGATGGAGTACAGGAAGCTCTTCATCGCCACGGGAAGCAAGTAAGAAAACACACCAGAGTGATTCATGGAGGACAGTGACACCATTTTTAGGTTGGAAAATCATTGCCACCCCAACTTTTGAAATATTCCTCCGCTTCCCTTCAAACTGCTGGGAGTGCTGCCACTATCATAACATTGTCACATCACATTGCTGGACTCTCTCTGCTGTACTGCACTGTATTCATGATGCTGCTGCACTACTGGCACTTTAAATGCTTTTTGCACAATTCAACACATGCACATTCATCCACACACATCATCCATCAGTCACTTTATTGTTATTTTTATATTTTTTTTTATTGTGTAGAGTATTGTTATGGTATAGTGTTGTATAAGATAAGTATAGAACATAGTATAGTGTGAAAATTGTAGGAAATATCTATTAGCTGTCCCCAAGTGGGTTCCTGACCTGGGTGATGGGTGCTGGTTGAGGGGGAGGCGGTCAACCTATTCACTGACCTTTGTCTTTGTGGTGACCAAGACCCCGGCCCATGACCTACCAGGGGAAGGACGTGGCCAACGTGTTCCATCTGGGGACCCCCGAGGACGCCAACAGCATCGCCCGGCTCGCCCACAACAGGAACGCCGTCGTCGTGGGAACCTCATTCGTCGGTGAGAAGGACTCGCCTTATCCTCCCTGAACCCATCCAACTGTAGGACGAATGTGATACACACACACACACATTATCCTCCCAGAACCCATCCAACTGTAGGACGAATGTGATACACACACACACACACACATTATTCTACCAAAACTCATCTAACTGTTGGACTTGTTAGAAACGTATTAAGAAACGTGTGTAGCACTTAGAAGTTTGTATTTCATATTTTGTAGTTACTCCAAATTTGATCGCATACTTTGATTGTGTGCAATCTCACTTGTGAATCGCTTTGGATAAAAGTGTCCGCTAAGTGACCAAATGTAAAGGTGACATTGTGTGTTGGTATTCTGGTCATTATGATGATGCATACATGCATGATGATACAGTGCATGACTCTTATCATACACTGTATGAGCTAAAGCCTTCCTGTTGTCCGGTGAAGGGATGGAGGTGGCTGCAGCGCTCACTGACAAGGCCCACTCGGTGTCCATCATCGGGATCGAATCCATCCCCTTTAAGAAGGCCCTCGGGGAGAAAGTAGGGAAAGCCATAATGAAGGTAGGGGACTCTTATTGACCCTTTATGAAAACCTGGTCTTTTTCTGGAAAACATCAACAAAAACATACACAACGACAGATAATGAGTCACAAACAGCAATGGACAGCGATGTTCCTCGAGTAATTTCATTAGCAATATAATGAACGTCATATAATTGAATGTGGAAGGAATGGCGGATGTATAAATGTGGTTATCTGCATCTGTCTCCATTTGTAATCTGTGCTGTAATCCTTCCAGCTGTTCGAGGGGAACAGGGTGAAGTTCTACATGCTGAACGAGGTGTCGGAGATGAAAGGTCATCAAGGACAGGTATATCCAAAGTGAGACAAAACACGTCCCTGGAGACCAGACTCACCTGGAGACCAGACACACCTGGAGACCAGACACACCTGGTCTACCGGTTAGTTGTTGGGGAAGCCTTCTGACGACTCAACGTAACACCGTTCTAAATTCTACCTGGTGGGGAAATGGAGAACTAAAGATAATGCATTGAGTTGTCGTCGGTTCCCCCAGAGGTTCTAGATAAGGTTTAGAATAGGCACCCGATCAACCAAGACGGCCGCCATCTGAACGGGTCTGTCGGAACCTCAGTCGTTCTCGGCGTGTAAAACTCCCACGACTCAACCGAAGCGTGTTTAGTGAACACGTTATCGCGGGGGTCTCACTTTGAAGGGTGTGGAAACAATGTGAACTTTGTACTTATCGTAAGAATCAGGGCATCAAAGCTTGGTAATCCTGCAGCCCCCCCCCCCTCCCCAGATCCTGACCTAGTTGTTCTGGTGGTTGTTGTTGTTGTTTCGTTACGCAGCTGAAGGAGGTGGTGCTTAAGAGTGGGAAGGTGATACGGGCCGACGTGTGTGTCATCGGAACAGGTGAATTATTATTACACACATGCTCAGATGTGTTTCTGTTTTATTTCATTTTGTTGACTAAGCTTTTAAGGGACCACCGCACACTATCCCACCTGTCGTCGTCATACATATCAATATTTTGATATATATAACTGTATAAATAAATATATATTGATATAGAATGTCAAAGGTTGTATCAGTCACATGTTGTATCAGTCACATATTGTATCAGTCACATGTTGTATCAGTCACATGTTGTATCAGTCACATGTTGTATCAGTCACATGATGTATCAGTCACATGTTGTATCAGTCACAGGATGTATCAGTCACATGTTGTATCAGTCACATGTTGTATCAGTCACATGTTGTATCAATCACACGATGATCAGTCATATGATGTATCAGTCATATGATGTATCAGTCACATGTTGTATCAGTCACATGTTGTATCAGTCACATGTTGTATCAGTCACATGTTGTATCAGTCATATGATGTATCAGTCACATGTTGTATCAGTCACATGTTGTATCAGTCACATGTTGTATCAGTCACATGTTGTATCAGTCACATGTTGTATCAGTCACATGTTGTATCAGTCACATGTACATGTGGATCTCTTTTAGCCCTATTGGGCTAATCTACCAAGAGTCCATGCGACTCCATGAACAACTTTTAATTTGTGAAGGGTTGGGTAGGGTAGAGTCGGGTTAGTCCATAAAACACTGAAGAAAAAATACAATTGGCACTCCTAAAATACATCCATCCAGAAACACAGTGAGACTATACAACTGTAACCATAAGACTTTCCTTTTCATAGCTACTGACAAAGTGTTTTAATATTGTAACGTGTGATTGTGATCTCCCAGGAAGTGTTCCAGCGTCAGGATTCCTCAAACAAAGCGGTATCCACATGGACTCCAAGGGATTCATCACCGTCAACAAGGTCCACAAAAACACATTTAGAAACTCAGCCTCCGTTTCATGATCAATCAGGTCTATTTCTAACCTTAACCCCTAACCCTATTCCTAACCTTGACCCCTAACCCTATTCCTAACCTTGACCCCTAACCCTATTCCTAACCTTAACCCCTAACCTTAACCCCTCACCCACCTTAACCCCTAACCCTATTCCTAACTTTAACCCCTAACCCTATTCCTCACCCTATTCCTAACCTCTAACCCCACGGTGTAGTTACATGCTGTTCCAGGGACCCCTGTAACGGGACCCTGTAACGGGACCCTGTAACGGGACCCTGTAACGGGACCCTGTAACGGGACCCTGTAACGGGACACTGTAACGGGACCCTGTAACGGGACCCTGTAACGGGACCCTGTAACGGGACACTGTAACGGGACAATGTAATGTAAAGCGTAACCTGTTTTTAAAATGGTGTGTCGTTTCTCCGACCCCCGACCCCCAGACCATGCAGACCAACATGGAGGGCGTGTATGCCGGGGGTGACGTGGTGGTGTTCCCTTTTCCCCAGCGCAACAACAAGAAAGTGAACATTCCTCACTGGCAGATGGCTCACGTCCACGGTGAGGGGGGGGGGGTCAATCACTTCTATTGTTGTTTCCCTCGTCATCGTCGTGCTAACTGGAGCCTGCAGGCCTGTCACAACACACCACACTGACCGGTGGACAGCACACACACACACACACACATGGATTAGAACATACAGACTTCAGCATAGAAGTCATGGTCAAGCAGAGGCACTTTTATTTTGAAGTCTGTATTTCCTACTGTGTTTTTGTGTTGATAACAGAGAGCGCGGTCGCTCTCAGTATGTGCACACTGTACAAAAACATGAAAATGCAGACTTGAAAAAGCACCATTGTCAAACAACCTTTGCTTGACAATGACTCGGAGCTTCATTAAGTCTTATCGTATTTTTCTATTGTGTTTCTAATAGAGACTTGCGAAATCAGACTTAAACCAAATCAAATCAACCAAAACACTGCCACTTTTATTTAGAAGTCTGTATTTCATGTTGCGTGTCTGCTTTGTGTCTGAAACAGGGAGAGTGGCAGCGCTCAGCATGATGGGGAAACCGGCTGAGGTCAAAACTGTGCCTTATTTCTGGTCGGCCATGTTTGGAAAAAGCATCCGCTATGCAGGTGAGCAGACGGTCACGTTAGTGGAGTATAACGGATGTTCCCTTTGAGAGGAATCTGTATTTCCACCCGCTAGGATGGAACGTGAAAGAGAAATCCAAGAAACGGTGTGGTCGACAGGGACGTTGCTGCACTAAACCTGAACCTGGATGATTGAATCATCTTTATTGGTCACACACACAAACATACTAAATGTGTTTCTGTGCATTTAACCCATCCTAGTATGAGGAGCAGTGGGCATCTATTGTATACACAGCGCCCTACAGCAGGGTAGGGGTCTGGTGCCTTGCTCAAGGGCACCTCGGCAGGGCCCAGGAGTTTCGGGGACTTGAACCGGCGACCTTCCGGTTCCCAAGCCAAGTCCTAACAGACTGAGCTATCCTGCCGCTACACTGCCATCTAGCTGACGACTTGGTTATATATATATTATATAGTTATATAGTTAATTATGGCAGAGTTTCAGAGTTTAAAACTCTTTTCCCTCAGGTTATGGCGAAGGCTTTGATAACGTCATCATCCAAGGGGATCTGGAGGAGCTCCGCTTCGTGGCGTTCTACACCAGGTGAGGACGCGAACCACATGCAACCGTCAATCAATGTGTTTGCATTGTGTGCAAACGTCAACGTTTGAGTGTTGACAGGTGACAGCATTATGTGTATAGCGCCTTTTAGAAAACAATGTTTACACAGTGGTTTAACATAAACGCCTGCTTGTGTGTGATGTTTACCGTGCAGGGGTGAGGAGGTGGTGGCTGTAGCCAGCATGAACTATGACCCCATTGTGTCCCGCGTGGCGGAGGTCTTGGGGTCGGGAAGGACCATCAGGAAACGAGATGTGGAGTGAGTCCACGTGGGCGCGTAAACCGCGACAACAGGCTGCTTAGGTTCTGTGAAGCGTCTCTAATGTCACTGTTAGGAATAGGGTCACATGTCCCGAAAGATTAAAACATCTCACTTGGCTTCACACTCTCAGAGTAAACCATGGACCATGGACATGGACCTTGTGATGTTAATGACATGCAAAGGATTACATAAGTCAAACAATTGAGGGTTTATTAATAAGTAGAAGTAGAAGTACAAGTAAACGTTTAAGTAACTATAAACACAATAATGTGAACCGTTCTTTCACCTGTTTCCATAATATCTAGTTTTAAATACTATTAATTATTATTAATACATACTATTACTTTTATTGGACCTACAGTGTACATTTCCTCGTCAAGTTAATGTTGCAGACCGTGCAAAGCAGTGCTCTGTTACAGAGCCCAGCGTGACGCTTCCCCTTTAAGACACCGTATAGTAATTACAATGTTTAACACCCTTCAATGTGCATGTGTCTGATCCGCATGTTGTGTCTCTCGTGGTTCGCAGGACCGGAGACATCGCCTGGTTGATCGACAAAGGCTCCCAGTGAGGAGACCTCCGTGGCCCCCTCAGGGGTTCACTATGAACACTACAACAACCACTCTGGACCCTGAGACGGTGCTGAGACACTGAGCAGCTGTCCTCCGGGTCTGGGAGGGACGTCCTCTTGAGGCAGTGCCCCTGTCTCTCCTCCTGGGACGAGGCGTCTGAGGGCCCACACCTGAATCCCAGACTCCAGACTGTTGTTAGCAGGGGGGGGGCGACTGATGATGTGAAATGCATTTCATGTCACGTCTCACTAACTCACTAAAGCATTACTGGTGTGTGGGAGGACCTTCTCTGTTCTATGGACATGTACACATTGTTTATAAGATGCCAGGGTTGGGCATTGAGCTATTTTTTACAAGCAACATTGTACATAACTACGATCCCTTAATATGGATCACTTTGACTGAAGGTTGTGGTCGTAAGTATCAACTTACTGCATTACCAATTCATTGAATGCATTGCATGGCATCCCTGACACTAAGAGAATGAGACATGTTTTCAATATTGAGATATCGCAACCCATTTAAAAAGACACTTTAAGGCCTGTCTTCCAGGACAGCAAAACCACACATCCCCATGTTTAGTTGCATTAGATGAGGAGGATGTGCACAGCTTCTAAAAACTCAAAGTAGCTTTAAAATAAAGTGACCTCACTAAATGACCTCACTAATATATTGCACAAATAAAAATTCTAAATATACTTTATTTGCTAGTGCTTGCACAGTAATATAATATAATATTTTCTAAGACTAAAATATATAAAGTTCCTATAGAGGCAAGGACGTGCTGCAAGGGGTTATTTTTGATAGTGGTCACCTCTGTCAGGATGCTTTGTTACGAACTCAGGGAACTGAGGAAATGGTGTCTGTCTGTTTTATGTCCACTGGTTCTCTAACGCCTGCTGCTGCTGCTGCTGTGTGACCTGGTTAGAAGGCCAAGAGGGGGATGGGACCTCATGTTCTGAGGTTAGAAGGCCAAGAGGGGGATGGGACCTCATGTTCTGAGGTTAGAAGGCCAAGAGGGGGATGGGACCTCATGTTCTGAGGTTAGAAGACAAGAGGGGATGGGACCTCATATTCTGAGGTTAGAAGGCCAAGAGGGGGATGTGACCTCATGTTCTGATGAAGGTTCCAGGAAAAACTTGAGCTTTGAGCTGTTAATTATCACGTTTAAAAAATGCATTTTTCTCTCCTCCGACTGGAATGGTATTTTTTTATAACTACAACTTTGAAATAAAAATCTTCAATAATAACGACCCACATGTTTAGGTTTCCAATGTTTACCAACTGTGAAAACGGTTCGACGGATATTACCAGCATGGGCTTATATTGGTACCTTTGTCAGTGTCGCAAGTTGGCTAGCTAGGTATCCACGGTGGCTTAAAGGTTCTCTTGGGGGTTTGTGTTTTTTTGTAAGAATCGAACCCAGGATTTATATTATTGACCAAAATAACAGTACATTTATTTTTGTTTAGTTGATATGCATCACACAATGTACTGGGATATGGAAAAGCTTTGTAATTGCTCATCTACAATCAATGGAGATGGTAACAGCGTTGTTGTTTCTCCGGACGTCACCGAACGAACGGTGTGTCAAACGTTTGCTTTGATCGACTTCTTGGAGGTTCAGAGTAAGCTGAGACAAGTGTCCTACCAGGTGGGAACCGACCTGACTCAAGCGTCCTACCAGGTGGGAACCTACCTGACTCAAGTGTCCTACCAGGTGGGAACCTACCTGACTCAAGTGTCCTACCAGGTGGGAACCTACCTGACTCAAGTGTCCTACCAGGTGGGAACCTACCTGACTCAAGCGTCCTACCAGGTGGGAACCTATCTGACTCAAGTGTCCTACCAGGTGGGAACCTACCTGACTCAAGTGTCCTACCAGGTGGGAACCTACCTGACTCAAGTGTCCTACCAGGTGGGAACCTACCTGACTCAAGCGTCCTACCAGGTGGGAACCTACCTGACTCAAGTGTCCTACCAGGTGGGAACCTACCTGACTCAAGCGTCCTACCAGGTGGGAACCTACCTGACTCAAGCGTCCTACCAGGTGGGAACCTATCTGACTCAAGTGTCCTACCAGGTGGGAACCTACCTGACTCAAGTGTCCTACCAGGTGGGAACCTACCTGACTCAAGCGTCCTACCAGGTGGGAACCTACCTGACTCAAGTGTCCTACCAGGTGGGAACCGACCTAACTCAAGCGTCCTACCAGGTGGGAACCTACCTGACTCAAGTGTCCTACCAGGTGGGAACCTACCTGACTCAAGCGTCCTACCAGGTGGGAACCTACCTGACTCAAGTGTCCTACCAGGTGGGAACCTACCTGACTCAAGTGTCCTACCAGGTGGGAACCTACCTGACTCAAGTGTCCTACCAGGTGGGAACCTACCTGACTCAAGCGTCCTACCAGGTGGGAACCTACCTGACTCAAGTGTCCTACCAGGTGGGAACCTACCTGACTCAAGCGTCCTACCAGGTGGGAACCTACCTGACTCAAGTGTCCTACCAGGTGGGAACCGACCTGACTCAAGCGTCCTACCAGGTGGGAACCTACCTGACTCAAGTGTCCTACCAGGTGGGAACCTACCTGACTCAAGTGTCCTACCAGGTGGGAACCTACCTGACTCAAGTGTCCTACCAGGTGGGAACCGACCTGACTCAAGCGTCCTACCAGGTGGGAACCTACCTGACTCAAGTGTCCTACCAGGTGGGAACCTACCTGACTCAAGCGTCCTACCAGGTGGGAACCTACCTGACTCAAGCGTCCTACCAGGTGGGAACCGACCTGACTCAAGCGTCCTACCAGGTGGGAACCTACCTGACTCAAGCGTCCTACCAGGTGGGAACCGACCTGACTCAAGCGTCCTACCAGGTGGGAACCGACCTGACTCAAGCGTCCTACCAGGTGGGAACCGACCTGACTCAAGTGTCCTACCAGGTGGGAACCTACCTGACTCAAGTGTCCTACCAGGTGGGAACCTACCTGACTCAAGCGTCCTACCAGGTGGGAACCGACCTGACTCAAGCGTCCTACCAGGTGGGAACCGACCTGACTCAAGCGTCCTACCAGGTGGGAACCGACCTGACTCAAGCGTCCTACCAGGTGGGAACCGGCCTGACTCAAGCGTCCTACCAGGTGGGAACCGACCTGACTCAAGTGTCCTACCAGGTGGGAACCTACCTGACTCAAGCGTCCTACCAGGTGGGAACCGGCCTGACTCAAGTGTCATTCCAAGTATTGAAATACAGAAATGAGAGAGCTAATAATGTTGAGGCCCATCGAGTAAAGACAACAGTTTTTGAACAACATTCTTTCACTTATATTGTATTGCATAAGAAATGTTTCACAACCACGAGGTACATACTGTATGTAGACCATTCCCCACAGACATATCAAAGTCCTCTTCCCGGCTATATCAAGGCATTGTAAGATCAACACACCACATACACACTGGAGTGAATGTTTCATATTGAACTGTAGTTCCAGGGAAACAACAAACCTTGCAGTAAGAATTGCACCAGCCCCAAAGCTGAGTCTGTACTCGTAGAATCGACAGTAGACAAAACGCATCAGTGCTTAGAGTTTCACAGCTGAATGATATGAACATAGACTTGACCATACACTAGACTTTAACAAAGACATGAGCATATTAGACACCTACTGACTGACTGGTAGCACATTGTTGACATTATGACACCAGAGGAAAAGCAAAGCAGGACAAAGCACCAGTCTTTATAAGACATTCAGGCCACATAATTAAATAAATATATAGTAATCACACATAACCAGGCCTCCCCTTTCAACACTATTTGATTAACAGAACACCCTTAACGTTTAGTTTTTGCTCATACATTTACCAAGTGTAACACCTCAAGGTTTAACCCACGGTGACAGAGAGTACCTGACGGGGACAAGGATAGCGATAGAGATATAATTTAGATCTATTCGGATGGGATTCGTTTTCAGGATGTATGATCCTCAGAAGAACATCTGTAGTCAACACTAAATTGAACATATGTGGCACATATGTTCTTGATGACCTTATTGAGTGTCAACTTACACAATTTTGACATGTCAAGTTACACTAAACCTTGACAATGTTGATTCTTAACTGTGGACTATCCTGGTAAAGTGTTGACCATCTGAAAAACAACAAAATCCATCCCAATTCAGGAAATCAATGAAAGTCAAAGTCTTTGAAAAAGTTCCAAAGTCGTACAGTTGTAAACAGCACTTTCTAGACAAAAGTTTCACAAACACTGAAAAATACATTCACATTATTAAAAAAATGCCTTTTCTGAAATGATTACAGACACAGACGTCGTATCACATAAGAAAATAAAAGGCACTTAGTCATTATTATATGGCTTATAGAACAGATCACAGAGCCGTACAGATCCCAGACAACAGAACGCTTCCTCTCGGCAAAATGCTTTTTTGATGAATAGTAAAATATTAATCTATATGCTGTTCCAAAATCTATTCATCAGGTACTAAAAGTCGTATTCGGCTGCACATTGTTCCAGGTACGATTCGTACAACTTCACCTGTGAAAGAATCAAAGGATTTTATGAGATTTAACATTACAATTTTGCAAACATATTTGGCATTCGTAGATTGTTAATACTATGGCTGTGTCATAAATCATTAGCTAATACTACTTACAGAGTCAAATGTAGAGGACTATATATATGGGATTTATTGTTCACATACCTGTATGATAGCCATGTACATCTTTACATTTTTACTGTACTTAATGTATATATCTTTATCTTCAACTGTTGATACAACTGCACACCCCACTACCTGCTGTATATACTTTTATATATATTTATCCTGTTGATATAGTTGCATACCCCTGCTCACTACCGGTTGAATACTTGTATACTTACCTGTATATATATATATATATACCTATAATTCTGCACATATCTCATACCTACTCTACACGTTATTTTATACCTGTTTTTATACCTAGTAGACTGTTTTAATATCTTATTTACATTGTATATTATATATTACCATGCACTTTACTGCAACATTTGCACTCTGGTTTAGATGGCAAATTATTTGCGCTGTATTGTAATTGTGCTGTGCAATGACAATACATTATAATCTAATCTAATCTAATATGGTATGGTTTTCCCGATGCATTGTGAGATAGATTTATTGCACTATAAAGGGTAGAATAATTCTAACTATACATTCGGAGAGCACTACAAAATGGCGAACTCCCTATATAGTGCACTATGTAGGGAGTAGTGAGTGAGTTCAGCCTATAGCCTCACCTTCTTGAGCCGGACCACGTCCTGAATGTAGTCCTTGTAGTCGGCTAGGTTTCTCTTCTCCTTCTTGCTGAGGGTCTTTCTCCCTTGACTGGGAGACACACAAGAATCCCTCAGTGAATGATCACGGTTCATTTGCCGTGGATTACCGGAATCAAAGTCAGCGAGTTAAGATACAAGATACAACATATTTACAATATATAATGTGTGTCAAGAGTTGGAAAATGCATGAGCTTGTTTTAATTTGTGCTAAAGATGTGTCTTTTGTGTCAAAGGGGCTAAAGCTGCACTATGAAACCTTTTCAATGCAATGCATTACTTTTGATATTTGTGTCTTTTTCACTCTCCCTATCGCTTTTGTTCAAAAGTATTTAAACTACTACAGAACAAAGCCGCCCACACAAGGTGAGAAAATCAGGTTTTTAACTAAAGGGATGGATGTGGTGAGTGAGCCAGCTTTAATGCTACCTTTTTTTGTTATGTTAGACTATCTAGAAGACACACAAAGTGTGAGAGTAGAGTGGGATGTATTGTAGTGTATTGATTTATAGATTAATTCCTATAATTCTTACCGGGAAAAGTATTTAGATAGAAATATCAGGAGGTAGCAGAAAGCAGCAAACACCATCGCCACGACAACCTGACCGTCTCCCGGTATCCAGTCCCAGAAGAACGCCACCACGCCCTGGTGTGTCCAACAAGACAATCGCAACAAATACATTAAGATACGGCTATCAAACCAAGCTCCAATAAAGCTCTATAATAAATGTCTTGTCTTGTCTCTTGATATCAAATATTTACCATTTACGATGATTTACCATGTCACCATCCAGCCGCGCGTGGTGCAAGCGGAACAAACCAGTTTCCCCCCACGGGGGGTAAAAATGAAGTGATCTATGTGCCGTGAATGAAGCAGGTCTACGGGTGGGACGCTCACCGCGGTGATGGAGAGGACCTTGGCCCCCGTCTCCCCCACCAGGACGTCCAGCTCCCCTTTGGTGACGGTGTTGACCACGAAGCTGAGGATGAAGAGGACGGGGAGGAAGACGCCCAGCATCCCACACAGGAAGGAGTGCACACGCACACTGCGGTTGTGGCTCACGTCCGTCCTGGAACACGGACGGACGTTCAGGTTCATTCATGTTGTTATTCATCACATTGTTATTAATTCATGTTCATTCAGAATTTAATTATTATCATTATTATTATCATTAGAATTATAATTCTTATTATTATAAGTAGTAGTAGTATTACATTACATTACAGTCATTTTATATTAGTAGAATTATTAGTATTATTATCTTTATTATTATAATTATTATAGGCATCTGAATGTAAGCAAAGTCAGAGGAGGTTAGAGACGATAACATAAGCACTATTTATTATAATTAATACATTCTAATTTAAGGGATTATATCATTTATGGGATTAATAATCCTTAATTGATCCCATCAATTCCATAAATCCGTGGAATTTGGTTAATGTTATTATTCATTATTAATATATTATCATTATTATGTGCATCTGATTGAGGAGTGCAGCTTAAAGGCGTATTCATGTTGGAGCAGATCAGACCTGAAGGTGTACCCTCCCCAGATGTTACAGACCGCTGACTAGCTACAGGCTAGAGCTAACCAGTGGCAGGCTGCAGCTAGCCCAGCTTACATTGTCATTTTAATAAACATTGACATCTTGAGATGGCTGTACTTTTGACTTTGTTCCACTCCAATAGTATGTGTCATGGGAGGTGTGTCATAGGAGGTGTGCCCCAGCCTTAAGATGAAGGCCTCTTCTTTGTCTCTTGTGCATCTTGTTCAGAGACAGACAACACAATCCTACGGCTAACATCGAACAGAACTAATCGATGGTTTTAGGGGGTTTCTAACTTCTAGGGGTGAATTGTCTCCCACACGGTTCAACATGTGTTCAGACGCACAGGGGGAGGTAGCATGTATTGTACCTGTCCTGGGATACTCGTTGGTTGATCGTGGTGGAAATTAGGTTGCAGTCCTTCTCCAGCTGATCCAGGGTCTTCTGGACCGCCTGGTTGATGGTCTTCTCGATGGTCTGACACATCCCCTCGATCTGGTTCACACAGCGGCTCGGCTGGACGAGACAAAGCGGCCTGACGTTAGCGTGGACTGGATCACACTAGGAGACCCCCAAAAAACAATTAATAAAAAATGGGAGAAACTGCGTTCCGAAGTCTAGGACCTTGGTACCTTTTGGTCATTTAAAATGACATTTATGGACCTTGTTTCTGTGAGCTGCAGCTTTTTTAATTGATGAACTGATCTGATCGGATCTTCTATCTAAAATGATAACCTTTGTCTGTTCCCAGGGAAGCACAGAAATATAGACGTGGCCCGGCTGCCACTTGGGCCCTGAATGGCTGAGCTCCCGTGGTGAAAAGAAGAAAGAGAATTTGAAAAAACGTGAACCTGTTCAGCGTTTTGCACGGCTAAGAAAGAAATACCGGACGCTTTTCCAATATATGTCCCTGGGGTCAATCAATCAATCAATCAACATATTGATTGATAGACACGTGTGGCTGGCAAGCTGTGAATTTGTGCGTGCT